>CAJDSM010043528.1:10269-20696 GCA_903981925.1 Ostrea lurida | reverse complement strand
ATGTGTTTGAGAAATGTGAAGAAAATTTGCGACGCACGACGCTAGGACTAAGTGTCCCATTGTCGCCTCGCTAAGCAGGCAGGCGACAAATTACCAGTAACAATTAATTACAGTATCAGAAAACACAATTCTTACTAGAATGATTTAAGAATGCGGCAATTTTACAAAAATCATCACGACTTATTATAGAGCATCATGTTGAAATTCTGAAACTTTTCGAAAGAGGGTTCCCGATTATACGGGGACCTATATGTGGTTATACGGTAATAATTTAAGAAAAACTGCATTATTTATCATAAAATCAACAAATTATAGTTACCTCAGTCAAACCTAGCCAGCTACAAAATTATAATTTCATGAGATTTCTTGTAAATTTCTAATACATTATAAATCATTAACGGAGTAAATTCTGTTGATTGAACTACTTCGGCACATCAAGATTTGTTCTCAATTATGTTCCTTATTCTTCCCTTGCTGCTTTTGATGAATTGCATCAAAAATCTTCTTCATTTATAAAATATAGGATGATTAATATTTCTGTGTAACATGAGTTGTTGACTTATGTATAACATGGACACAAAGCCTTATAGATACCGAGTAAAAGTATACATCCACATATTACCCATAGGAAATTTTTAGATGTCAATGTATGAAATTGCGAACTGAACTGAAATTTACAACTTATGTCTCAGCTGTACCAATTTTTTGTACAAAGTTCCGGGCCCATTTAAATTGGGAAATTAAACGATTTTTTTTAAATGGATTTTTTTTATTATGAATACATGTTATTATAAAAATGAAGAGTATATTTTATATTCAAGTATTTAATTCTGTCCTTTTACATTGTTTCTCAGAAAAATTAACGATGCAATTAAATGTATTCACTTATCACTGTCTCAAAATTGAGATTTATTGACCATTAAATATGGAGAAATTTTGTTAGTTTCCAATGGGAAGTTCCTTTAATGGACAAGAAGGGCATTGACAGTCCTGGTCCTCTATCTCCAAAGAATAGGGATTGAGGGTCATTTGTGTTCACACTTCTTACCAAATTTGAAAAAATGGACATGTAGTTTATAGGACGTAAAATTTTAATTGTAACACATAGAATCACTGCCTTTTGATCCTATACCAAACCCTACAATTTCGTCAGAAATTTTAACATGTGGTAAAGGGACTACCTGATTCTTTCTAAATATCATACAGTTCAATTTAGAATTGACAGCATACAAGATGTACTTGACTTTTAATGATTTTAAAATCACTTTAATGATAATTCATGGACGGTGCTGTCGCAGGATAATGATAATACAAATATAATTCAACAATGCGGTATTATTGATGCTAGTATTTGTCAGCAATTAACTCTTACTTAACAGAGGACATGGCATGCTCATGAGCACTCTCACTAAGAAGGCGTAGTAGCAACTTTTCCCTATTGTGGCCCCACCACCCTAGGGGGGGGGGGGAAAATGTCGAAATGCGAAATCTTGCATCAAAATTGTACCGTATACTATATATATAAACAAACTTAAACTACTCCATATCAGGAGATTTCAGAGTAAAATCCACTCGTCTGTTCACTGAAGATTTTAAATAGAATTTCATATATATTGCATGAAATTTGATCTTATTAGCCCCACATGACCCCTTGAGTCAAATTTGAACACTTATTCCACATATAGGAAGCTTTTTTGACCTATTCCTGAGAAGAGATTTTAAATCATTGTAACAACTGAGCCCATGGCCATCGTACCCTGGGTCATTTAAAAACTTTATTTCTATATTCAGGAAGGCTTTCGATTATTTTCAGCTTTTTCGCCAGGGGTCTTGAGCAAGAGACTTTTAAGATTTCCCATATCTATCATTGTGTAAAACTTGAATCCATTGGGCCCATCGTACCCCGGTCATGATTTGAACAAACTTGAATCTCCACTATATCGAAGCTTTATATAAATTTCAGCTTTTCTGGCCCAGGGTTCTTGAGAAGAAGATTTTTAAATGACACACCCTATTTGCATTTTCGTGATTACTCCCCTTTGAAGGGCCTGTCTTTCATTTGTAACAAACTTGAATCCTTCCCAAGGATTGTGTCATATTGGTTGAATTTGCCCAGCGGTTTCTGAGAAGAAGAACGAATGTGAAAAGTAACGAGACGACGGAGCGACAGACGGACGCTGACAAAAGGCGATCAGATAGCTAGACCTTCAGTTAGGTAAGCTGAAATGATAGTAAGATGCAAAATTCCAATCCGAACTCATAAGAGAATTAGTGTTAAATTCTTCGATAATCCGAAGAAGGTTACTGACTTCCATGCAGGTCGACTATAGGCGTATATATGATACCTTTGGTGCCATGTCATACTTGCCTTTATGTGTTAAATTGAGAACATACTTTCTTATATGATTCCAACTTTGATGAATTTTTATCATGTTTTTGACACTCTGTATATATGGATACAACAATTCCTTGCAAATGACGAGTCCTCTGCATTTTCTGTTCAATGAGTTGTAGTCTCTTACTGCTTTGTAAAAGAAAATATCAATAAAACTATAAATTCTGACTGAGACAGTGTGACTGATCATATGTCACTACACATTGAAAAAGTTTCCAAGACGCATGAAATGATTTTTGATATGATATGATGATATGTAATAAGTTACTGTAATTATCGTATGTACTGACACCGCCAGACGACTCATAGTGATCCCTATATGTCGCCTCCCCTAACGCAGGCAGGCGACACAATGAGTGAAAAGTATGACCTTGACATGAAAAAACAGATGCATGACAATCTGTACAAAATTAATAAGGATGCTTGAATGCTATTTCATCATATTGTAATTTGTAACCCTTGATGCTAAAGAGCACATTTTAAGAATTTCTTCTTAAATTCCAATATCGATACAATTTGAGCAATTTTTAGCCCGGTACCACAGCATAAGCTATGACCTGGCTATAGGGATCGCCTATCTGCGTGTAGTAATACATAAATAACCCCAACAATCGCCAAAATAAACTTCCACTCTTCATAATGAATCCATCAAAGTTATTTTTTGATGCAAAATCCATAACTCTTTAAAAAGTCAAATCAAGTTTCGATTTTCAAAACATTTGAAAGTGAAGGGATTTTGTAGTGTAGTGGACAGTATAAGAGAAAACGTGCACTGTCTCGCTACTAGTGAGTTTTCTGGCAATGTTGTAGAGTTTCTATCATGCAAGATAAGCAACGGCGTGCATGATCAGCACCTGGATTGGTGACCGCTAAACATTACAATTTGGTGGCAGCATAGTGAATATGGTGTTTGGCGGGAAATCTACTTCATGTAAAGTCTCTGAGGAACACTGGGACTTAGTGTTTATGTACGGACGTAGTCTTGTCTGGGTACGACAGTGGTTGTCGTCGGGAATGGCGGATGCTGAAGAGGTGCCTAACATATATTAATGAGCTTTATGAGGAAATGCAAGGCCGTAACCAAGGGGGGTGCATATGCACCCTCATTTTAAGATGAAAATGGTAGAAGCTCTCAGTTTCAGGGGACTTCGCCCCCTGGACCCCCTACCAGGGCCCGTCCTGGAATCGCTGGAGGCCTAAAGCGGCCCCCAGACCCAATGAAAATGCTAGAGCCTCTTCGCCTCTGGGACCCCCTACCAAGGTCAGCCCTGGACCAGCCAGCTGGGGGCCCAAAGCGGCCTCCAGACCTCTTCACTTAGTGTTGTGCACACACACACACACACACACCCTAATGGAAATTCCTGGTTACGGCCCTGGAATGAGTGATGACCATGAATTAGTGGGTTGATTGATTGATTGTATATATCATTAGTTATATGGATTCTTGGCAGGGTATATGGACTCCTATTCCTGGTCAAAGTTTATATTCGCCTGAGCTGCCAGGCAAAAGGGAATATATACTTTGACAGGTAATATGAGTCCATATACCCTGCCAAGTATCCATATAACGAATCTGTACTACTGCAGAGCGATCAATGTAAAAATCAAACAATCAAAGAGAGGGAAGGGGCAGAACACAGGGGGAAAAAAGAAAGGAATTAAGTGATGAAAATCTTAATTTATCACAACATTTATCTGGAGTATTTCAACTTATGATTTTAAAAGAAGAACAATTGTATTTATTTCTTAAATTTCAACATTGCAAGAATTTGAACAAACCTCTCTAGCTTGAAATATAAAGTTTTGTTTTCTTCCAAACAGTACCCGGCTATCAGTATAGATTCAGTACTTTGATTTTTTAGAGAATTGTTGTCAAATTCATAGGATTTTCAACTATTTCATTCAATTCGTACATCTTTGTAATAATCTCTCCTTGAGAATTGTATGCATCCAGGGCTTTCCCTTGAACAAAACTTTTTACCCATGAATATTTTAATGCAAACTCGGTAACAGTTTCCTGTAAAATCACTGTATCTCAAACTTTGTTATTTTAAAATTTTAGTTATCTTCAGTTTTTATAATCAAATCAGAATAGAAGTCTGGATATTTTTCTTTTTTTTTTTGTTACAAAGTACCATTCAAAAAAGTTTGGTTAAAATTAGATAAAGACATACCAACATAGGAATGAGCACTGTATCCCATCACAACTTTTGTGAGGGAATAATAAATAAGACTGCAAGTATGACAATGTGGTATTTTGGATCATATGATCAAATTCTGATTGAAATTAGCCTGGTGGTTCTATCTAGAGGAAAAGATTTTCCTGTTAATCAGTATGTTAGACTTTGATCCCCTTTTGTGATACTACCCTATCGCTGGGGGCCATGTTCTGCAAAAATTTGAATTTACTCTATATCAGGAAGCATTCAGGTCAATTTCCTCCCTTATCCATTTTTTTTTAATTTCCTCCCTTATGGCCCGTTGTCCTTGAGATGAAGATTTTTTAAAGTTATTCTCCATACAAGTTCATTCCCTATTGTGGCTCTACACTACCCTGGGGGGTCATGATTTTAACAAACTTGAATCTCCACCAAGATTATCTCCATTTTGAAAAGGAAATTGGCTCTTCATCCAAACTTGAATCCCCATTCACCCAAGTTTTGTTGAAATAAGAACAATGTTTCTGGAGAAGATTTCTTTATATATCAGCATATAAATCTTAACTTGGATCCTACACCCAGAGTTCATGATCTTAAAAACTTGAATTTCCACTATGCAAGAGGCTTTCATGTAAAATTCAACTTTAATGGCCCATGCAGTGGTTCTTGAGAAGACAATTAATTTAAAATGACCTCACCCCATTTTCACATTTTTGTGATTATCTCATAAGGGGCATGGCCCTTCATTTGAACTAACTTGAGTCCCCTTTACCCAAGGATGATTTGTACCAAGTTTGGTTGAAATTCACGATGTGGTTCTGGAGAAGAAAATTTTCTTTACATCAACATGTTTAATGATTCCCTATTTGTGGTCCCATCCTACTCCTGGGGACCTGTATGAAATGAACAAACTTGAATCTACTTTATATCCAGAAAGATTTAAGGTTAATTCCACTCACTGGTTCTTGAGAAAAAGATTTTTAAAAATTTTCCCAGTATATTTGCATGTAAAACTTTTTATTCCCTATTATGGCCCCACCCTACCCTAGGGCCAGGGTTCAACACTAACGCTAGTCCGTAGCCCGAGGCTAGTAAATTTTGTCCCGGACTACCAAAATATCATATAATTAAAACCCTATAAATGATGCTGATGAAAATGATGATGAACTTTATCAAATGAAAGAATCATGAATTTTTTAAATTTTTGGACTTGATGTAAAAATCCAGTGTTAAAAATTGAAAATGTAAATCTTGTTCATGTTCCAACAGTTGATATTATGGGAGAATCAGTAAAAAAGGGCTAAATTTGGTCACAAAATTCATTTATTTGACTCAAAATTTACTGGAAATGCACGATTTTGCATCCAGATTTTGAAAATTTCCCGGACCCCCACCAGCAGGAGGGGGCAAGCCCCCTCCCGCACTCTCCCCCCTTGTCGCTTCGCGACTCGGCCGGCTGCCTTTGGCAGCCGGACTATTTACCAAACACCAGGACTAGTTAATTATATAATTTACTAGTCCTCAGGACTAGTATAGTAAAAATATTAGTGTCAAACACTGCCTATAGGGGGTCATGGTTTTAATTTGAATCTCTACTAGGTCATGAAGCTTTCATGTAAAATTCAGCTTTTCTGGCCCAGTAGTTCTTGAGAAGATTTTTGAGTGACCTCACACTAAATTTTTTTGTGATTATCTCCCCTTTGTAGAAGGCATGGATAGCCTATTACTTGTGTAAACAAGATGTGTTTGTGAAACACTGTTGCCCCCAGATTCCACATGCCAGTGAAAGGGGCTTGCCAAAAGATTATGAATGTGAAATATGAAAAATCTATCACTTACCATTCAAAAGTTATGGCCAATGTTAAAGTTTTTGAAATGTATGTCAAACTTCAAGGTCAAGGTCAGGAGGTCAAAACTATTAGTATCAGTTGAAAGGGCTTGCCATAAGGAATACACATTAGGTTAGGAGGTCAAAAATATTAGTACCAGTTGAAAGGGCTTGCCATAAGGAATGCACATGTGAAATATGAAAGGCCTATCACTTACCATTCAAAAGTTAGGGCCAATGTTAAATTTTTGCATAAGGAATATAACTCCAAGGTCAAGGTCAGAATATCAAAAATTTTTGTTACCAGTTGAAAGGGCTTGTCATAAGGAATACACATGTGAAATATGAAAGTCCTATCACTTACCATTCAAAATTTAGGGCCAATGTTAAAGTTTTTGAAAAGTAGGTCAAACTTCAAGGTCAGGAGGTCAAAGATATTGGTACCAGTAGAAAGGGCTTGTCATAAAGAACACACATGCATAATATGAAAGTCCCATCACCTAAAATTGAAAAGTTATGGCCAATGTTAAAGTTTTTGGCAGACAAACAGACAAGACAAACGGACAGACCAAAAACTATATGCCCCCGAATTGAAGATTGCGGGGGCATAAAAATTTAATGCCCCTTGCCAAGAATGATTTGTACCAAGTTTGGTTGAAATTGGCACAATGGTTCTGGAGATGAAGTAAAAAATGTAAAAGTTTGAACAAAAGATGAGCGGACAAAATGTGATCCGAAAGCTCACTTGAGCCTTCGATCAGCTCAGCTAAAAATATAAATTTTCTCATTTTTGGGACCCTGAATGGAACAAACTTCAATTTGCGCTGTCTGAGATGCTTGCATACCATGGCCTTGTTGCTCTTCAGAAGATCCTGAAGATGTTTGTATGGCCTTTTTGCTCTTGAGAAGTTTTTATTAAACACTTACACTGTATATATCCCCATGTAAAACTTTAATCCTCTACTGTGGCCCAAACCTATATCCTCAGGAGCAATGATTTGAACAAACTTAAATCCACATTGTCAGGAAGCCTTCATGTAAGTTATAAGTGTACTAACATAATGGAAAATATGTTGACAGCTATTGTGAAAAGAAAAGAAAAGAAGTTTTACTTTTCAGTATTTTTATTATTTTTGTGAACAGAGATGAATCAATGCATCTACTCTGTCATGATGTGTGTTGCTTGCAAAGACTTGGTGGCAAAAAATGTTTAGTTTTTGGATTTTCAGAAATGGCCTTTTTGCACAGGAAACATGAGCTATGAGAACAGTTCCAGCAGCGAATATGGTTATCATTTTTAGATTTCAGATTTCTTTGTTTGCAGTATTGACATCTAATTAAATTCTTCTTCTCCTCAGGATTTGTAGTCAAAGTCAAGTCAATTTGTACAAGTGTCTGCAAAATAAAATATGTAAAATGATAGTACGCAAACAATGGTGAGGAATAATAACAGATTGAAATTAATCTGCTAATGTTCATAAAAATGCAAATTAGGTAGGTCAATCAATCATGCGCTATGTAAAGAAAACAGCGTATCATCCTTTGAAACTGTAAACATTGACCGCAAAGACATTGTTTTGACACCGAGGTTGTTCCAAGAGGATTTTATTGTCTTATAAGAAGTGAAATAAGCCCGGAAATAAGTGTAACAAAAATGTCAAGCTTCTTCAAACCGTGACGCTGCAGACGACGTCACAATCGAATTGACAACGTCAAACTATAACAAAGCGAAATATTTGGGTTGCAAAATAGAAAGTAAATCAAAATATGTGTTTATTGATAGTTGTGTGACAAATAGAATCTTATACTCGTGCTTATGGCATATGAAATTCGTTACCGGATTTAAATATTTCCCTCACCATAAGCATTCATTCAAGATCCTCTATATATAAAACAAGAGACCCATGGGCCACACTGCTCATCTGAGTACTTTGCTTCATAAAGAGAAGCAGAAGTTTTGGATTTACAATGTGCCACTATTCAAAGGTATGGACTAAAGTTAACCAGTCATCTTCCAATACCCATAAATGAACATTCATCAATAAGAAAATAAGACAGAGAACCATGTATGATAGATTGGGGTCAGGCATAGCTCCTGGGGCTCTTTTATTCAGTTCTCTTTAAATTGTTTTGATACAATGAACAAGATAATATACAGTTGGAGGGTGGGGATCACAATAATTTTAAAATACTAACAATTTTCAAAAGGGCAGGGACAGTCATGACCCCAAGGGCCCTCCACATATATGTGTCAATGAACTTGTTTCAACACAAGGATCAAGAAAATACACAATTTTAGGGTAGAAATCTCGATAGTTTTCAAGATATTAAATAATTTTTACAAGGAAAGAGGCAGTCATGACTCCAGAGTCCCTCCACATGAATTGTGTCAATGAACTCGTCTCAACACAAGCAACAAGGAAATATATGGTTTGAGGGTGAGGACCCCAATAGTTTTATATGAATGATAATTTCCAAGTTTGAAATGACTGCATGTTTGTCAAAGTTACACTAGGAGCCAACATGTATAGCAGATTGAACAAAAATCCAGTGGACAAGAATTGAGGATATAATCATTTTAGATTTGAAAAAAAAAATGCAGATAATTACATTAAAAAATGCAGATAATTACATGAAGTTGTTATCTTTTACTGAAAATGACTTGGGATTCATTAATTCTTTTTTTTTTTTCAAAATGAAGACCTTTACTATCCTTTAAAAGAAACTGATTTATGATTCCCCTCCAAATTTTGATTTCCATTTTCGATGACAAAAATTTCGTCCAATGTGTTTAAAAAGTTTCAGCAAAATAACAAGGTTAGCCATATGATAGAAGCTCAACAAGAGAGTTACTATTTGCTGTGTAAACAAAACTTGGGAGTGTGTTATTGCTTACAAAGTCTACACATTTATCTTTTAGATGGCACATTCTACCTAACGAATACTTGAAATATAACATATGTATCATAAACTTAGATCTGTATGTACAAAATTTGGATGCTTTAAATTACTAAATTGCTGGATTGTTTGTAAATATAAACAAGACTCAAAATAGAGTTAGGGTTTAAATATTGTTCTTATCCTTGCATTAAAAAAGTCCAAATTTAAGTAGGTATAAATTTGATGTGTAATTTTTTTTCAAGAAATGATAACCGGTCCCTTTAATGTTACAATTCTGTACCTACATCATTTTGATCAAATTGAGAATAAGTATTTGAAATGCAATATGGGTTTCTTGCACAAAATACACTTGATTTTCATAAAAACATGACTGTTGATTTTGGTATGCAAATAGATACTGAATAGGCAGATAAATCATACAGTATATCTCACTAATCTGCGTGTAAAAAAATACACTGGAAACAAGAGGCCCATGGGCCACATCGCTCACCTGAGTGACCTTGGCCCTGGCTCAGCAGAGGTGATTTTAAAAAGAATTTTCATCAATCTATATTCCTGTGAAAATGTTAACCCCATATCGTTGCCAAAATGATCACAACATAACTGAAAATGAATTCACATACACGCAGGTAGCCCCAACACCTATAATTATGACCAACACCCACTTGCTGTTTTGGTAAAAGCCAAAAATACAAGATCATAAATATTCATATTATAAAATGAAAAATCTTGCCATAAGAAATTAACATACATATAATGAAGCTGGTAATCTTAAATAGTTCAGAAAATATTGACTGCGTCACATTATTTTTGCAATGTTGTGATTATCTCCCTTTGATGGGGGCCTGGCCCCGGGATCATGAAACATCTTAAGCTTAGTCAAAATCTGATTATTGCAGTAAAATGATTGTGAAGTCAATCATTCCAAAATAAAATTGTTATTCATTATTGTTTCATGAAATTTCTAGTTCTGCAAATTAGAGTTCAAGTGATAAGTAATACACATTTTACAGGTGATGAAATTTTGACTTAAGTCTAAGTTTGTTTCATGATCCGGGCCAGGTCTTTCATTTGAACAAACTTGAATCCTCTTCACACCAAGAATGATTTGTACAAAGTTTCCTTAAAACTGACCCAGTGGTTC
>CAJDSM010043528.1:0-10049 GCA_903981925.1 Ostrea lurida | reverse complement strand
ATCGTAAACTTTTCAAACATTTTTCCATCTCCTTCTTCCAGACCACTTGGCCAAATTCAACCAAATTTGATCATCCTTGGGTAAGGGGATTCAAGTTTGTACAAATGAAGGATTGACCCCTTTCAAAGGGGAGATAATCACAAGATATGCAAATAGGGTGTGGGTCATTTAAAAATCTTCTTCTCAAGAACCCCTGGGCCAGAAAAGCTGAAATTTAAATGAAAGCTTTCTGATATATAGTGGAGATTCAAGTTTTTGTTTAAAATCATGACCCCTGGGGGTTGGTGGGGCCACAATAGGGGATAAAAATTTTTTACATGTGAATATATAAGGGAAATCTTTAAAAATTATGAAGATTTCCTGATATAATCGGAGATTCAAGTTTGTTTCAAATTCATGACCCTCGGGGGTACGATGGGGCCACATTTAGGAATCAAGTTTTACATGTGAATATATAGGGAAAATCTTTTAAAATTGTCTTTTCAAAGAACTGTTGGGCAGAAAGAAACAATGTTTACCTAAAAGAGCTTCCTGATGATAGAGTTAGATCTAAGATTTGATCAGATCATATACCCCGGGTGGGGATAGGGTGAGGCCACAATAGGGCGTATCAAAATTATTGACATAGAACTGTTCCTCTCTAGAAACCCACATGGGTCAGTTTTTAAGGGGCAAACTGTGTGTCAAATCCATTCTTGGGTGAACGACGGATTTCAAGTGTTGTTCAAGAAAGACCTGGCCACCCGGGATCACTGAAACAAACTTAGACTAAGTCAAAAATTTCAAATCACCTGTACATGTGTATTACTTATCACCTTGAACTCTTAATTTGCAGGAACTAAGGAAATTTCATGAAACAATAATGGAATAAACAACGTTTTATTTTGGAAATGATTGACTTCACAATCATTTTAACTCTGGCAATACATCAGATTTTGACCTTAACGCTTAAGATGTTCATGATCCCGGGGCCGGCCCCGCATCAAAGGGGAGATTAATCACACATTGCAAAATAATGTGAACGCAGTCTAAATATTTCTGAAGCTATTTAAAAGATACCAGCTTTCATTATATGTATGTAGATGTTCTTATGGCAAGATTTTTCTATTTATATATAGATGATATTGATGAGTCTTGTGATTTTTGGCTTTTACCAAAACAGCAAGGTGTGTTTGGGTCCCATAATTATAGGTGTTGGGGCATACCTGTGTATTGTGAATTTCATTTTAGTATGTGTGATCATTTTGGCAACGATATGGGGTTTAACATTTTTCCAACAGAAATATAGATTGATGAAAATTCTTTTTAAAAATCACCTCTGCTGAGCCAGGGCCAAGGTCACTACAAGGTGAGCGATTGGCCCATGGGCTCTTGTTTCCAGTGTATTTTTTTAACGACGCCAGATTCAGTGAGGATATATCTGGTAGGATTTATCTGCCTATTCAGTATCTATCTATGGCATCACCAAAATCAACAGTCATGTTTTTATGAAAATCAAGTTGTATTTTGTGCAAGAAACCCATATTTTGCATTTCAAATACTTAATTCTCATTTGATCAAAAATGATGTAGGTACAGAATTGTACATTAAAAGGGACGCGGTTATCATTTCTTGGAAAAAAAATTACACATCAAATTTATACCTACATTAAATTTGGACTTATTCTTAATGCTATGGATAAGAACATATATTTTAAACCTATATTCTATTATTGAGTCTTGGTTTTATATTTACAAACAATCCAGCAATTAGTAATTGTAAGAGCATCCAAATTTTGTACAATTACAGTCTAAGTTTATGAAGCATATGTTATAGATTTTCAAGTATTCGTTAGGTAGAGCATGTGCATCTAAAAAGATTAAATGTGTAAGACTTTGTAAGCAATAAAACACTCCCAAAGTTTTTGTTTACACAGGCAAAAAAGTAAGATCCGTCTCTTGTTGAGCCGCTTCTATTGCATATGGCTAAAACCCTTGTTATGTTTTGCTGAAACTTTTTTAAACACCTTGGGACGAAATTTTGTCATCGAAGATGGAAATCAAAATTTGGAGGGGAATGCAGTAAATCAGTTTTCTTTTAAGAGGATAGTAAGGTCTTCATTTTGAAAAAAAAAAAAAAGAATTAATGAATCCCAAGTACATTTTCAGTAAAAGATAAACACTTCTGTAATTATCTGCATTTTTTAATGTAATTTATCGTGCATTTTTTTTTTTCAAATCTAAAAATGATTATAATCCTCGAATTCTTGTCCACTGGATTTTTGTTGCAATCTGCTATACATGTTGGCTCTAGTGGTAACTGTTGACAAACATGCAGTCATTTCAAACTTGAAAATTATCATTCAGATAAAAACTATTGGGGTCTTCCCCTCAAAAGACCATATTTTTCCTTGTTGCGTGTTGAGACGATTCATTGACACAATTCATGTGGAAGGGACTGCTGGAGTAATGAGACTGCCTCTTTCCCCCCCTTTGGGGTTAAAAAAAATTAGTTTTAATATCATTTGAAAACTATTCGAGATTGTCTACCTAAAATGTGTGTATTTCTTGATCCTGCTGTTTGAACAAGTTCAATTGACAACATATATGTGGAGGGCCCTTTGGGGTCCATGACTGTCCCTGCACCCTTTGAAAATTGTTAGTATTTTAAAATTATTATGATCCCCACCCTCCAACTGTATTATATTCTTGTTCATTGTGATCAAAACAATTTAAGAGAACTGAATAAAAAGAGCCCAGGAAGCTATGCCTGACCCCAACTTATCATTTACATGGTTCTCTGTCTTATTTTCTGTATCTGATGAATGTTCATTTAAATGGGTATTGAAGATGAACTGGTTAACTTTTAGTCCATAACCTTTGAATAGTGGCACAATTGTAAAATTCCGAAAACCTTCTGCTTCTCTTTATGAAGCAAAGTACTCAGAATGAGGCCAGTGTGGCCCATGGGTTCCTTGTTTTATATATGAGGATCTTGAATGAAATGCTTATGGTGAGGGAAATATTAATCCGTAACGAATTTCATATGCCCATAAGCACGAGTATAAGATCATTTTGTCACATCAACTATCAATAAACACATATTTTGATTTACCTTTCTATTTTGGCAAACCCAAATATTTCGCTTTGTTTATAGTTTTGAACGTTGTCAATGTTGATTGTGACGTCGTCTGCAGCGTCAGGTTTGAAGAAGCTTGACAATTTTTGTTCACACTTATTTCCGTGCTTATTTCACTTCTTTATGAGACATAAAATCCTCTTGAGAACAACCTCGGTGGTCAAAACAATGTCTTTGCGTCAATGTTTACAGTTTCAAAGGATGATAACGCTTGATTTTCTTTTACATGCGCAATGATTGATTGACCTACCTAATTTCATTTTTATGAACATTGAGCGAATTTAATTTCAAATCTGTTATTATTCCTGCCATCATTGTTTGCGTACTATCATTTTACATATTTTATTTTGCAGACAACTTGGTACAAATTGACTTGACTCATTGACTACAAATCCTGAGGAGAAGGAAGAATTTAAGTTAGATGTCAAATACTGCAAACAAAAAATCTGAAATCTAAAAATGATAACCATATGTCGCTTGCTGGAACTGTTCTCATAGCTCATGTGTTCCTGTGCAAGAAAGGCCATTTCCTGAAAATCCAAAAACTAAACATGTTTTTTGCCCACCGAAGTCTTTGGCAAGGCACACACATCATGACAGAGTAGTGCATTTGATTCCATCTCTGTTCACAAAATAATAAAATACTGAAAAGTAAAACTTCTTTTTCTTTTCTTTTCACAATAGCTGTCAACATATTTTCCATTATGTTAGTACACTTATACACCTTACATGAAGGCTTCCTGACAATAGTGGATTTTAAGTTGTTTCAAATCATTGCTCCTGAGGATATAGGTTTGGGCCACAGTAGAGGATTAAAGTTTTACATGGGATATATACAGTGTAGACGGTGTTTAATAAAAGACCTCTCAAGCAAAAAAGGCCATACAAACATCTCAGGATTCTTCTGAAGAGCAACAAAGGGCCATGGTATGCAAGCATTCTCAGACAGCGCAAATTGAAGTTTTGTTTTCAATTCAGGGTCCCCAAAAATGAGAAATTTATATTTTTAGCTGAGCGATCCGAAGGCCAGTGAGTTTCGAGTCACATTTTGTCCGCTCATCTTTTGTTCGAATACTTTTGAACATTTTTTACTTCTCTCCAGCAACCATTGTGCAATTTCAACCAAAACTGGTACAAATCAATTCTTGGGCAAGGGGCATTAATTTTGATGCCCCGCAATCTTTCAATTCCGGGGGCAATATAGTTTGTTTAGGTCTGTCCGTTTGTCTTGTCTGTTTTGTCTGCCAAAAACTTAACATTGGGCCATAACTTTTTCAATTTTAGGTGATGGGACTTTCATATTATGCATGTGTGTTCTTTATGACAAGAGCCCTTTCTACTGGTACCAATATCTTTGACATCCTGACGCTTGAAAGTTTGCCTATCTTTTCAAAAGCCTTTAAACATTGCGCCCTAATTTTGAAATGGTACAGTGATAGGACTTTCATATTTCACATGTGTATTCTGTATGACAAAGCCCTTTTCAAACTGGTAACAAAATTTTTTGATATTCTGACCTTTTGACCCTTGGAGTTAGACGCTACTTTCAAAAATTTAAACATTGTCCCTAAACTTGAAATGGTAAGTGATAGGCCTTCATATTTCACATGTGGCTTCCTTATGGCAAGCCTTTCATCTGGTACATAATATTTTTTGACCTCCTCTAACCTATGTGTAGTTCCCTATGATGGCAAGCCGCATTTCAACTGATACTAATCA
Organism: Ostrea lurida; assembly: GCA_903981925.1. Classification (NCBI taxonomy): domain Eukaryota; kingdom Metazoa; phylum Mollusca; class Bivalvia; order Ostreida; family Ostreidae; genus Ostrea; species Ostrea lurida. The sequence goes on along the minus strand of CAJDSM010043528.1, from coordinate 5,213 downwards.
GTTTTGAGCCTCCTGACCTTGACGCTTGAAAGTTTTGAATACATTTCAAAAACTTTAACCATTGGCCATAACTTTTTGAATGGTATGAATAGATCTTTTCATATTTTCACATTCATAATCTTTTGGCAGCCCCCTTTTTCACTGGCATGTGGAATCTGGGGCAACAGGTGTTTCACAAACCACATCTTGTTTACACAGAGTAATGAGGCTAAGTCCTGCCTTGCTACAAAGGGGAGATAACAACAAAAAAATTTAGTGTGAGGTCACATCAAAAATCTTCTCAAGAACTACTGGGCCAGAAAAGCTGAATTTTACATAAAGCTTCATGACCTAGTAGAAGAATTCAAAATTAAAACCATGACCCCCATAGGCAGTGTTTGACACTAATATTTTTACTATACTATCCTGAGGACTAGTGAAAATTATATAATTAACTAGTCCTGGTGTTTGGTAATAGTCGGCTGCCAAAGGCAGCCGGCCGGTCGCGAAGCGACAAGGGGGGAGAAGTGCGGGAGGGGGCTTGCCCCCCCCTGCTGGTGGGGGTCCGGGAAATTTTCAAAATCTGGATGCAAAATCGTGCAGTTTCCAGTAAATTTTTGAGTCAAAAATAAATGAAATTTTGTGACCAAATTTTAGCCCACTTTTTTTACTGATGTTCCCCATAATATCAAACTGTTGGACACCATGGAACAAGATTTTACATTTTTCAATTTTTAAACACGGATTTTTACATCAAGTCCAAAAACATTTAAAAATTCATGATTATCTTTCATTTGATAAGTTCATCATCATTTTCACTGCCAGATCATTTATAGGGTTTTAATGTATAAATGATATTTTGGTAGTCCGGGACAAAATTTTAACTAGCCTCGGGCTACCGGACTAAGCGTTGTGTACGAACCCTGCTGGGGTAGGGTGGGGCCAATAAATAAGGGGAATAAAAGGAGTTTTTACATGCAAATATAAAAACTGGTGAAAATTTTTTAAAAAATCTTTTTCTCAAGAACCAGTGAGTGGAATTAACCTTAAATCTTTCTGGATATAAAGTAGATTCAAGTTTGTTCATTTCATACAAAGGTCCCGGAGTAGGCATGGGACCACAAATAGGGAATCATTAAACATGTTTGATGTAAAGAAATTTCTTCTCCAGACACACATCGTGAATTTCAACCAACTTGGTACAAATCATCCTTGGGTAAAGGGGGACTCAGTTAGTTTTTCAAATGAAGGGCCATGCCCCTTAATGATATAATCAACAAAAATGTGAAATGGGTGAGGATTCAATTTTAATTATTGTCTTCGTCAAGAACCAACTGCATGGGCCTTAAAGTTTGAATTTTTACATGAAGAGCCTCTTGCATAGATGGAAATTCAGTTTTTAAGATCAATGACCTCTGGGTGTAGGATCCCAAGTTAAGATTTATATCTGATAATAAAAGAAATTCTTCTCCAGAAAACATTGTTACTTATTTCAACAAAACTTGGGTGCAATGGGGGGATTCAAAGTTTGGATGAAGGCCAATTTCCTTTTCAAATGAGATAATCTGTGGTGGAGATTCAAAGTTTGTTAAAATCATGAACCCCCCAGGGTAGTGTAAGCCACAATAGGGAATGACTTGTATGGAGAATAACTTTAAAAAAAATCTTCATCTCAAGGACAAACGGGCCATAAGGGAGGAAATTAAAAAAAAATGGATAAGGAGGAAATTGACCTGAATGCTTCTGATAATAGAGTAATTCAATATTTTTGCAGAACATGGCCCCCAAAGCGATAGCGTAGTATCACAAAAGGGATCAAAGTCTATACATATCTGATTCAAACAGGTAATCTTTTCCTCTAGATAGAACCACCAGGCTAATTTCAACAGAATTTGAAAATCATATGATCCAAAAATACGCACATTGTCATACTTGCAGTCTTATTTATTATTCCCTCCACAAAAAGTTGTGATGGGATAACAGTGCTCATTCCTAGTTTGGTATGTTTTATCTAATTTTACCAAACTTTGTTTGAATGGTACTTTGTAACAAAAAAAAAAGACAAAATATCCAGACTTCTATCTGATTTGATTATAAAAACTGAAGATAACTAAAATTTTAAAAAAATAACAAAGTTTGAGATACAGTGATTTTAACAGAAACTGTTACCGCGGTCCCCACGGAGTTTGCAATTAAAATATTCATGGGTAAAAAGTTTTGGTTCAAGGGAAGCCTGGATGCATAACAATTTCTCGAAGGAGAGATTATTACAAAGATGTACGAATTGAATGAAATAGTTGAAAATCCTATGAATTTGACAACAATTCTCGTAAAAAAGTCAAGGTACTGGGAATCTATAACTGATAGCCGGTACTGGTTTGGAAGAAAACCAAAACTTTTATAATTTCAAAGCTAGAGAGGTTTTGTTCAAATTCTTGGCAATGTTGTGAAATTTAAGAAATAAATACAATTGTTCTTCTTTTAAAATCATAAAGTTGAAATACTCCAGAATAAAATGTTGTGATAAATTAAGATTTTCATCAACTTAATTTCCTTTCTTTTTTCCCCCTGTTTTCCTGCCCCTCCCTCATCTTTTGATTGTTTGAATTTTTACATGATGCGCTCTGCAGTTAGTACGATTCGTTATATGGATGACTTGGCAGGGTATATGGACCTCAAGTATTACCTGTCAAGTATATATTCCCTTTTGGCCTGGCAGCTCAGGCGAATATAAACTTTTGACGCAGGAATAGGAGTCCATATACCCTGCCAAGAATGCCATATAACTAATGAATATATACAATGCACATCAATCAACCAACAATTTCATGGTGATCACTCATTTCCAGGGCCGTAAGCCAGGAATTTCCATTAGGGTGTGGTGTGTGTGTGTGTGTGCACAACACTAGTGAAAGAGGTGCTGGAGGCCGCTTTTTGGGCCCCAGCTGGCTAGGTCCAGGCTGAACCTTGGTATGGGGGGGGGGGGTGGGGGGGGGGGGGGGGGGGTCCCAGAGTGCGAAGAGGCTCTAGCATTTTCATTGGGTCTGGGGCGCTTTAGGGCCCTCCAGCGATTCCAGGACGGGCCCTGGTAGGGGGTCAGGGGGCGATAGTCCCCTGAAACTGGGCTTCTACCATTTTTACCCATCTTAAAATGAGGGTGCATATGCCACGCCCCTGTGGTTCGGCCTTACGGCATTTCCTCATAAAGCTCATTAATTAGTTAGCACCTCTTCCAGCAGTGCCCGCATTCCTGACGAACAACCACTGTCGTACCCCAGACAAGACTACGTCCGTACATAAACACTAAGTCCCAGTGTTCCTCAGAGACTTTAACATGAAGTAATTTCCCGCCAAACACCATAATTTCACTATGCCTGGCCAGCAAATTGTAATGTTTAGCGGTCACAATCCAGGGCCGATGCATGCACGCCGTTGCTTATCTGCCATGAATAGAAACCTCTAAACAACATTGCCAGAAAAGCTCACTAGTTAGCCCGAGACCAGGTGCACGTGTTTCTCTTATAACTGTCCACTACACTACAAAATCCCTTCCTTTCAAATGTATTGAATCGAAATTGTATTTGAACTTTTTAAAGAGTGATGGATTTTGCATCAAAAAAATAACTTTGATGGATTCATTATGGAAGAGTGGAAGTTTATTTTTGGCGATTGTGGGGTATTTTATGTATGACTACACGCAAGGTAGGCGATCCCTAAGCCAGGTCATAGCTTATGCTGGTGGTACCGGGCCTAAAAAATTGCTCAATTGTATCGAGTATTGGATTTAAGAAGAAATTCCTTAAATATGGTGCTCTTTAGCATCAAGGGTTACAATATTACAAATATGATGAATAATAGCATTCAAGGCATTCCTTATTAATTTGTACAGATTGTCGATGCATCTGTTTTTTCATGTCAAGGTCATACTTTTCAAGCTCATTGTGTCGCCTAGCCTGCGTTAGGGGAGGCGACATATAGGATCACTATGAGTCGTCTGGCGGGTCGAGTGTCACACCAAAATTTTTGTCAGCATTTTTCCTCAGAACCCACAGGCCAGCTTCCTGATATTTGGACACAGAGCAGCTGTATCGGTGTAATGCAGTTATCCGAATCTGCCCGCATGTCAACTTCCTGTTTGACGCAATAAAATATTTTTACCAATAGACAAATTTTCTGTCATATTTTTCTAAAGGAACCACATCAGGGCAGCGCTTCCTGATATTTGGCACAGATGCATTCAATATGGAACGAACCTGTAATCGCTGGTTATATGATAGTTTGCGCAATGCTGCCGCATGTCGAATTTCCGCTGTTTGATGCAACTTTGAATTTTTTAAAACATTGGACAAGTTTCTGTCACATTTTTCTCAGGAACCACACAGGCCAGCTTCCTGAATATGCTTGCAACAGAGCATCAATATGACACCAATATGCGTGGTATCGCAGTTTCCAATCTGCCACATGTCATACTTATCTATGCCTTTACATGTCAAACTTCTGTTTGACGCAACTTTGCCAATGACAACAACGCCGCTGCCGACAGACAATGGACAAATTTTGATCAGAAAAGTTCACTTAAGGCTAATTTATAAAAACAGAATTACCTGGTTCCGTTCTTTTGGTCGCGGTCTTACAAAAGTGTTTCTTTGGAATAGTATTCCTCCATCATTAAAAAAGTCATTGTCGTGGTCGACTACATCAAAGGTATTTACATAACATTCGTCAAAATGTGCATAGGATTCCATTGTAATGTCTTTTCCACAACCCCAGCACATTGATGTGTGACAGTAGACACACGTCACTTTGTTACATCTAAAAATGTGAAAATCAGTGAAGCTTATCTTTGTTGATTACAATTTTGTTAAATTTTCAAAGTAATCTAAATACAAATTTGTACATGAGATTTTCATTCTAAAAATATTACAAATTTCAATTCAGTAGAGTATTTCAAAAGCTAGAATCATTATCTGTAATGCAGAAACATATTTTAGACATCCTACCCAGACATTTTAGAGATGTCCATTTTGCATTTTGGACATGGTTGAGTGGTTTTAGCAATAATTTCACGGCTCATCATTTCCTCCCGTTTCCTGGCCAGCCTATCCGTTTTTTTCCTTTCCTCTTCTGCTGTGGTTTTATTTTCATCATTTTCTTGTTCAAGGTCTGCATAGCATTTTCCCTGGTGAAGAATACTAGTTATTTAAAGATTTGAACTAGATGTGTCGGTGCGACAC
>CAJDSM010043527.1:135-11277 GCA_903981925.1 Ostrea lurida | reverse complement strand
TATTGTACATATTACCAGAAAACTTTGATTCTAGAATTTTATATACTCCTCATAAATAACATTGAAACTACTCAACTGACAGCTCAGGGAGAGACATGTTTTTGCCCCCAAAAACAAACTTTAATTTTATAAAGTCATTGGATGCATTTGTAATTGACTTTGGTTTCAATTACAAGTAAATACATTACTTATTTCGACTAAGGGCTCACGGCGGGTGTGACCGGTCAGCAGAGGATGCTTACTCCTCCATGGCACTTGATCCTACCTTCGCTTTTGTCGGAGGTCCGTGTTGCCCTACACTCGATTTTGTATATGTTTTTTGGAATATGATTACGTTTGACACAATGTTAACTTCCCCTTTTTGTATTGCTATGCGTCTTTTTAAAGAGAAAACAGACAGACTAACTGCCTGTCTACAAACTGATTTTAAGATACATGGTTCATTGTTAAGCCTTTCTTGCAGTTGTGCACTTTAGTATAGATTGGAAACAGTAAATCACCAAACATCATCCCAAAGAATTATTTTGAATTGTTCAAGAATGTCCTTGGAAAGAAAAAAAAATAACATCAAATATTCTAGATATTGAACAAGTTTCAATATCCTTCTTACCCTTACCCATAAAAATCCGAAACAAACCCACGAAATTGAAAAAACAACAACAAACCAAACAAACCCTTAAAAAGATTAAAATACATTTACAAAAACAACACTAAGAAAACCCCCAGCGTTCTATGTTTTCCAGGAGGGAAATGAAACCTCAATGAATACTAGCACTCTTCCTTTCTTGTGCATCGAGTCTTGTAAATGGTATCAAACAATGTTCATGCCACAATTGATAACACCAGTCATTTTGGTCCATATGGCAACAGTTTGTCAAAAACTTAGTTCCTGCATGGTTCATCAGATACAGTGTTTTGCATTTGCAGGAAGCGATATATATCTACATGGAATCTTGACCTTCTTGCAAATGCATAGCTTTGTTTTGAAGCCCGCAAAACTGGTACTTCGGAATTGGTGGAACGATGAATGGAATTCAAGGTCACATCCACTGTTAATTAAGTTGCCAATTATTATGTATCATGTTTAATGTAATAATTCCTAGTCTCAACAATATGGCTGACCATTCAGCAGATATGATATTGATTTGATACAGACCTAAGAGTGAAGGAAGTGGCAAGCAGGGTTCTGGAATTCGGGAAGTCTCTTCCATTTTCTGCCAGCGACAGCACATTGTCTCAGGAGGTGGAAATACTGATTGTCGTATGTGAGCCTTGCGCCAGACCAAAGCTTGGCAGTGAGCGTGCTTGATGTGGTACTGCAATACATCACTTGTATGTGGAAGCTATTCACTGTAACTCCTTGAACTCGCACATCATTGGTGCTGCTTGCATTATTCTTCTGCATCCTTTATAGTCTGGTCACTGAGTGCAGGGTTGCTTCCATTGCCTTTGAGGAGATTTTGATGTACCGTAAAAACTTTCAAACATGTGGGGGGGGGGGGGGGGTTGTAGTGTCCAGCAAGACAGGAAGTCGCATCAATTCCTGCCAGGGCATGGAAAGCTGGTACATGTAACATCTCAAGAACCTCACGATTCATTTGAAGGTCCTCCAAGTATAGCATGAAAACGGAGATGAATTTGTTTCTTTTGCTGTTCCAGTTTTCATCCAGATCTCGTGACAGGCTATCAGATGAAAATATGCAATCAGAATAACAAGGATGCCAGTGTATCTGGCAGAGACAACGATCCTTTGGTTTTCTGATAGCAACAACGAGTGTGTGTCCATCAATAAGTAGCAGGTCTTTGATATCTATTACATCCAGGTGGTCAGCACAAGAGACATCAGCAGTCAAGACCTCAGCAAGGACTGCCTTTGATCCTGTCCGCATCTACCAATTCACCTCTGGAAGTGCTAAAGGTACAACAAACAATTCATGAATCGGAATGCTGTTGAGGTTGACTGGTGTTCCAGCTTCTTATGCAGCAATGAGGCATTGCAGGATGTTTCTACTTGCCTTGACTATGGTTTATTGTCTGACAGCTGAACCTCAAACAATGACGAGAAGTCCAAATATTTGTTCTTTGGCAGGGTGTTTCTGAAAGCAATTTTACGCGGCAGTAGTCTCCTAAAATTCATTCAGCTGATCATTTCCCTACTTTGCAGCCAGCAACAGGTCATCTTGAATTTGTTGAGTGACTAGTTCTGTGTTTACAATGTTTTGTAGAGTCAGAGGTGCATCGTTTGAGAATCGACCAAACCTCTGCAGCAGTGAATCATCATCTCGCATATCCATTTTATTTCTGCCTTTGTTGATCTCGTTGTAGATCCTATCATCACCAGATTCAAGACCATAGGATATCCTTGTTGCCCTAGCTAGATGAGACCACAGGTGTCCATCTGCAAAGGGATGACGCCGTTCATGTAATTGCAATGATCCCTTCTTATTTTTTGCCAAGACCATTGATCCACTATTGAGCGAAATAGGGACAACTAATTGAAGCGCACTTGACCACAAAGACACCAGCTTCAAACTCCTGTTTGACTGCCTCTGGAACTGTGTACATTTCACTAAGATAAATGTCCCCCGTAAGCATAGTTGACCCAGTTGTATCTCATGAAATATAACGGCATGCACTGACACATACGGAGATGAAGGTTCCAGAGACCATCTCTCTGAGTACGGGTGAATAGTAGCAGGATGTGAACCATCTGCAAGTACCCCCACCAAATGTGAAGCTTGAATTGTCATTGGCTTTGAGGAAGTTTTCTCTGACTGCAGGCGTTGTCACGAGGTCTTCTGTGGTGCTATTGTGTGCTTTCTCCAGGAATTCTTTCTTCAGATCAGGATTCCTTTTAGTCATGAAATTCAGCAGCTGGGGAAGAAGTATCCTCAGAGTGACCTTGTGAGTTCTCATTCCATTGTCATATGACTTTCCAGCTATCACCTATTCTGCAGTTTTTTTTGGACCAACCAAAATCCCTTCAACCCATGCTTCCTCTAAATCTGAGGATTGGAAGTGTTTGCCAGTGACTTGCATGAATTTCAAGACTGTCGGTAGCTCCCCCCCCCCCCCCCCCCCCCCCCCCCCCCCCCCCCCCCCCCAGTCTGAACACCATCGTCGGAACCCACAGGGTCGTTTCCATCTCCTTAATACGGAATGCAGTATAAACGGAGAGAGAAAATCCGTGGGTTCCGAACAGGATGACTGAACACTGAAGTAGGCAATTATAGTCCGGGCTGTAGAGCGGCTGCGTTATACTTTCAACGCAGAATTACCATGCCATGTACATACATGAATAAACTACCCATGGGTCAAAGATTTGAAGAAGATTTATTATTATTATATGTTACATAGGAGACATATTTACATTTAAGTCTTTCGTACTTGTTTCTGAATCCTATTATAATGATGTATTGTTTGATTGTAGTACTTGTTTCAACGTCAATAAATATGTACAGTTTAAACCAAATTTGAAGTCAAAGGTCAAACTCACTGGACATTAAAGTAGCAATATAGTTTCCATTTAAAACTATTGAACGGTTAACAACACCCTTTGGGAGATTGGGGTAAGCGGGGGTATTCTTGGTGAGCATTGCTCACGTGCAGTACCTTTCATTTGCTGAACAACTGCTATAAATACCATAAAAATTCCCATCGATCAGTGCTCGGCACGTGACCGCGTCAAACCCCAAGACGTTAAAATAGGTAGTGATTGCTCCTTTGCCAAAAGCTCGGTATTTGGAAGTGAGAATCACGGGTCTTTCGAATATCAAGGCGGCCCCCAGCCTCATAACTCGAATTTCTGGATCCGCCCCATCTTCGCAAGCCAAGTGTCCGATTCGCTCGGACACTTGGCTTGCGAAGATGGATCCGCCCCTGCTCACTGCTAAAAGCCATTCGAGTGCTAAGCATAGGCCTTCACCGGCAATGTTGACGTCTCAATATGNGTTTCCTAAAATTTGACAGATCATTATAAGATAAATCCTACTAGTGTTACAAACAGACCCAGACCCTCAGCCAATTGTAATATCCTAACATTATTTAATTTCAAGTAAGATCAATAATTACTTGGTCTTACTAACGTAATTTAAACTATATATTTATAGAGCTTATAGGAATCACCTAATTGATCGTATAAACCCCGAGAAAGAACACCCAAAATGGGACGTCCTGCCTGCAGTAGAAAAATACCCAGGGTTCCCGCGCGGGCTGTTTGTGTTTATTGATATCCATTTGGACAGTCCCAGGGCAGTCCTCGTGCCTGGTAGGAAACGGACGGTAGTGCTGCCGGTGCCGCCGATAACGGAAGTGTCGGGAAATCAGATAAAATTTTGGAAAATAATTTCTTTTTGCATTGGGAATTGAAACCCTGTTACAATACACACCATCATGTGATAGCCCAGAACCTCCAGGGTGCTTACGCCCCTTGGGCTCGCACGCGTGGTTCTAGAGGCGGTCTACTGCCCTTGTCGTACTTACTTCTGGTTGTTTATGCTAGGCACTCTGATATATCAATGCCGTTATAGCTTTATCACAAATATCACTCGATGTTGATCGAAGGTAATTTAAATACATGTACATTATCATTGGTATATTGATCCTGATCTCCTGGATGTGGATCGATAAATGGGGATCAGTTCTACATCAGAGAGATGGATACACATAGGGGTATTTGTTTAAACACCTTCTGAAGACATGGGTCAATTTGACGTCAATGTGTTTGCATAATGTGCTCTTAGGTTAAGGGGTCGTATTTGTTCAAAAGGAAGGGTGTGACGACTGAATTTATGACTCCGCTTGAGAAAGAGGGACCGGGGTCATCTTTCGTCGTAGGAAAAGTGACTCCGGGGTTCTTATTTCGGATGATAGACACGGTCATTTTTCGACCGTAGGAAAATATGTCTTACTCTCACAAATTGCAATAAACCTCTTGACGACTGCCCTCGATGTGAGATAATATGACCCCTGTTAGACATATTGACCTCGGGGTTAATTTTTGTTCGCACCTGAAGCTGTTTGTTGTGAAAACAAATGAAGAAAAACATAGAGATAGAGGGAAGGGAGGAAAGTCGTGCCAAAATTACCTGTAGTTAAAAAATGAAAACCCCGCCACACCCTTTCCATCTCCAAGAGTAATTAACTGGTTAAATTGTGCTCATACGCTGCCGGCCGATAATTTGTCTTTGTCTAATATGCTGATAGTTATATAGGAGGTTTTATTAAACTTCTGTTGGTTTAGACTGAACATCTCCGGTTGCATACATATTAAGATGTTTACCTTAGATTCGTCTCGTGTGCGTAGGACCGGATAGGTCTTTGCCGTTGGTTATGGATGAATGAATATCTGTTTGATTGGAGTCTATCGATTGTCAAGATGATGACTCTATGATTGTGAAGTAGATGATTAAGGCAATTGGGATGTGTGTGGGTTGATGAATGTGAACCGGAAGACTACAATTGGATCATGTGAACAAGATGTAACAATTGTATAAGGATATGGTATAAACAAATAGTTTGCTTAGATTTTCATATGATATATCGATGTGTGCATTTTTGATGGGGTCCATAGACCGAATTCCTTCATGTGAGCGTAGCGTAGGAGATGAAATTGTTGTGAACAATCGGCATTTATTGCTTCAGAGTCACATTTCAAGATAATTCGATTGGCTATATATACTTTGAACAAATGTGTTTTCCTTTATCTGGGACAGGAATTGAAATGGTTATAAGATCTGTTGGTGCCCCTTTGAGAATCCTTGATTAACGTAATGAATTGTGTCAATTTCGTTGATATTAGATGTATGCAAACGTTGAACAACACAATTTGCTTTAATTCCTGGCTTTAACAATATTTTTTATGTTTTTTTAGTTATAGTCGATTATACTTTTGACCCTTTCGGCCTCTTAATACGAAGGGATTGGCCCTAAAACTTGATATTGTCGATATGCCTTTCTTCTGGCAATTTGTTTTAACTTCCTTAACAAAATATTTTTAGTTTTCATAATGTCTTCGATGTGTATTTTATGGGGTCAATCCCCTTAATTCCCTTGAAATGGAATTGTCAGACAAAATTTGAAGATGCGCATATGTGCTCAGGGTCACATTCCAAGCAATTACATGTTATATACATTTCAACAAATAGTTTTTTGTTTTATAGACGATAGGAAAGCATCAAATGGTTCATACTTCTTGGCCCTTGAATTCCTCTTGTCTACGTAAACATATTTCAATTTTGATGTATCAGCCATGATTCAAAACGGGTTAACACAAACAACCTTTGCTTCATTTAATGGCTTAACGAAGTTCTTTTTAGTTTATAGAATTTAGAATAATAATTATGACCCCTCTCAGCCTAATTTGAAGGGCTGGCCCTAAAAAACTTGATATCCCGAATTAGGCCGCTTTGGTAATTATCTAGAATTTTTATTATACAATGTATAACAAAATATTTTTAGATTTTCATAATTACGTAATGCTGATATTTAGGTCATCCGCTGACAGCTTAAAGGGATATTGTTAAGACAATAATTTGAGGATGACATACTTGATTAGTAGTCAGCAGTTTCAGCCATTCATGTTATGATAAACATTTCATAAATTTTTGTCGTTAAGAGATAGAAAGCCAGTCAAAGTTTCCATAATCTTTAGGCCTTGAAATCCCTGTATGTTACGTACATATTTTTCTATTTCGCGTCGATGATTAGTGATTCAAAAGCGTTAAAACAAGCATGCTCTTTGTCTTTCATGATGGCTGTAATAAGTTGTTTATTTAGTTTTTGAATTATATTTAGAAAAAATTTGTGACTAACCTCGCAGCCGCTTAATTGTAAGGGTGGCCCTTGAAAACTTGAATATATGTCGAATTAGCCTTGTAATTTATCGCTATGAAGCTTTTATTGATACTAAGTGTATCAAAATATTTTGTAGTTTTCATAATATATACGATGTTTGAAGTTCTTATGGGGTCATGTCCCGTGAACTCCAGTAAGGGAGATGTAGACAGAAATTTTGAAGTTGTGCAGTTGATTGTTTGAGAGTCACATTTCCAATCAATTCATGGTGATATATACATTCACATGAAATGTGTGTCCGTTTCGAGTAGTAGAATAGCTAGTCATAGAGAGTTCATTACTTTTGGCCCCTTCTGAATATGCCTTATTAGTAAGTCAATTGTTCATCTTCGTTTGATGATCAGTGATTGTAAATGTCGTTTATAGCAAGCACTTTTGCTGTCAATAAGTGCTGTAACCAAATTGCTTTTTAGTTTTTTGAGATATGTTAGAAAATTAGTGTGGACCCTCTCAGTGCTCCCTTAATTTGATAATGGGCTGGCCTCCTCTAAACCTTGAGTATGGTCGAATATACGGCTTGGTAATTACCTACGAACTTTTATTCTAATGTTTTATACATAATTTCGTATGAAAGATATTTCTGACTGAACGAATTGTGGAGGCAAAATGTCAGTGAATAATGTTTACCGTTTTTCGGCGTCATGGCGACTTTGACAGTTTTTTTCGCTGAATGTGATTGACTTGCCCTCCTGCCACATTATGACTCTCTCTACAATCCCTGAATTGGAATGTTGATGATCCATCTAAATTTCCAGAACACTTCTGGCAAACTGACACCCAAAATTTCACAAACGGTCAATATATGATCGTAATATTTGACGTTTCTGGAAACCCAAAATAGGTACTAAACTCAGTGAATACTTCATCCTGACTTTGAGAAAATGGATGACGGCAATTCGGAGTAAAATTCGCCTGGCACAAAATTTTGTAAGAAAAAAAAGATAGTAAAGAATAGATGAATAAATCTAAAGATTGCATTTTTGGGTTTGAAGATTAATCGAACAAACAAGATAGCGCAATACAATCTGAAAGGAATGTAAACAAAAATATTTCCTAGTTTCATGATACATAGTATATCGAATTATTGACTTTAGGGTCATACCCATTTCCTAATTGGACTATGGTAAGTATAAAATTTCGAAGTGGCATATGTTCAGTGAGTTCTACTATTTCAAGCAATCATGCTTAACGTTTTATAAGAATGTTTTCTTTCGCGGACGAAAGCTTGAAAGTTTAAGACTGTAATTGGCCCTGAATCTGTAGTTAGTCGATTAATTGAGTTTTCAATTTCGTGTAGATCAGTGCTGATGGCAAACGTTTGAAATATAGCAACTTTGCTTTATCTATGCTTATACAAATTATTTTAGTGTTTTTAGTTTTATCTGAAAGATAATTTTTGACTTTGGCCTTAATGTACGAGGGGATGGCCTATCAACTGTGATATTATTGTCGAATTTATCGCTTTTTATTTTCTGACATTTTGTTTACACATGCTTAAAAAATATTTTTTTGTTTTCATTATATCTTCGATGTTTATTTAGGGGTCATCCCCTAAATCCTTATATTGGATGTCAGCACAACTTTGAAATGGATTGCCTCGGGTCACATTCCAGCAAATCAATGTATAATAACATTTCAAAAATTTTTCGTTTTAAGCAGAAGAAAGCAAGTCAAAGTTTCATGTTTGGCCCTTGAAATCCTTATTACCGTAATCAATTTTATTCGTAGATATCAGCTGACCAAACGTTAAAAGAAGCATAACTGTGCATTCATGATCTTAAGTTTTTTTAGTTTTTGAGTATTTAGAAAAATAATAAATTGTGACCCCTCTCAGCCCCTAATTGTGAAGGGCTGCCCCTAAAATTGAGTATCGTCGATAGGCCTTGTAATTATCTAGAACTTTTCCTACAATTAACAAATATTTTTAGTTTTCAATATATACTACTGTGGAATTTAGGCATCCCTGAAATCCCTAAAGCGGAATGCAAGACAAATTTGAAGCATGCGTATTTGTTACGAGTCCATCCAAGCAATCAGTATATAAACATTATTCACAAATGTTTTTCGTTTAGAATAGGAAGATCAAGTTTCATACTTTGGGCCTTGAAATCCCTGTATTATAGCAATCACTTTACTTTCGTTGATATCAGCATGATTGCTAAAACTTTAAAACAGCAACTTTGCTTCAGATATGCTTCAAACATAATTTTTAGTTTTTTGAGATATTTAGAAATAGTTTTGCCCCTCTCCAGCTTAATTGTGGATAGGGCTGGCCCCAAAATGAGTAGGATCGGTAATACGGCTTTGTTAATAACTACAACTTTTATTGCTATATGTTTAACAAATAGTTTCTTGTATGAGATATTGACTGAATAGATGTGTGCAATAAAGTCAGTGATAATGTTTGACGTCTTTTTCGGCGCTTTGGGCGAGCTTGGACGTTTTTCCCGCGTGAATTGAAATTGCTGATTACTCCTGTGCACATAAATGATCGTCGTCTATCATATCCCTGAAATTGAAGGTGTATCTCTAAACCAGTTTTCCGAGAATCACTTCTGACAAGACTGACAGCCCGCATAACGTTTCACAAATAACGTTCACATATATTGGAATGTAATATGTTGACGTTTGAAAAAACAAAATAAATCCGGTATATAAATTCAAGTGTGAATATGCTATCACCCTGCGAAATTTGGCGAAAAGTTGGATGCACGCAATATTCGAGACAATCGCCTTGCACAAGAATTTGCTAAGAATAAAAAAATAATAACACCTAGCTAGATTCGATCCGATTGCGAGCAACTGAGTAGTCTTATCCGTTCGATTATCGATGAGAATTATCTTTGATTGGATTATTCCGATTGGGCAATGATGATCTAGATGCATAAAATTCAAGCAAAGTTGATCTTTTGGTTGAAATTGAAACCGAAACAAATCAATTGACGCAAATTAAACAATAAGGATGTATAAACAATATTTCTGTTTCATGATAATATTATACGTGTTGACTTTAGGGGTCATCCGAAATTCCTCATGGTCAAGTAAGATAAAATTTGAAGAATGGCATAATTTGGTCAGAGTCACATTTCAGCAATTCATGCTATAAATACCGTTTTACAAAATGGTTTTTCTTTCGGGCGAGCATAAAAGTTTAGACTGTGTGCCCCTTGAAATCCTGATCTACGAAATGATTTTCATTCGTTGTATCTGATCAAAACGTTGAAACAAGCAGCTTTGCTTATTACTGCTTAACAAATTATTTTATATTTAGTTATATCAAAAAATACTTTGACCCTTTAGCCCTTAATACGAAGGGATGCCCTAAATTCGTGATATTGTCAGAATACGCGCTTTTCATTTTCTTACAATTTTGTTCTAATGCTAACAACTATTTAGTTTTCATAACGTACTTCGATGTTGTATTTACGGGGTCCATCCCTATCCTTAATGGGAGGTGTCCAGACAAGATTTGAAATGATGGCATAGTTTGATCATGGTCCACATGTCAAGCATTAATGTTATATAACATTCTTTCACAAAATGTTTTTTGTTTAAGTATATGAAAGCATCACAACGGTTTGCATATTCTTTTTGGCCCTTGAAAACCGTTATTACGTAATCATTTCATTTCTTTCGTCTGATATCAAAGCTGATCAAAACGTTAAAACAAAAACAACTTGCTTGAATAATCTTAACAATTTTTTTGTTTCTTGTGGAGATATAGAAAATAATTTGACGCCCTCTCTAGCCCCTATATTTTGAAGGCTGGCCATAAAACTTGATATCGCGCGAACTGGCCGTTTTAATTATTAGAACTTTATTATATCATGATATACACAATATTTTATTTTCATAAATATATACGATGTTGAATTTTTAAGGGGTCTCCCTCAACCTCCTTAAAGGGGATTGTATGAGACATAAATTTGGAAGGTATGACATATGATTAGAGTCACCATCCAAGCAATTTCATGTTATATAATTCTCAACAAAATGTTTTCCCGTTAAGAGAGTAGAAAGATTCAGAGTTCATAACTTTTGGCCCGTTGATAATCCTTATTAGTATCAATTGTTCATTTCGTTCTTGATATAGCTGATCCAAACACGATAAACAAGCACTTCTTCGAAATTGACTGCTAACAAGTTCTTTTAGTTTTGAGATCTTAGAAAAAAATTTGACCCTCTCAGCCCTAATTTGAGAGGCTGCCCTAAAACTTGACTATCGTCGAATAGGCTTTACTTATTAGAAACTTTTTTATACAAGTATATAAAAATTTAGGTTTCATA
>CAJDSM010043524.1:1183-12437 GCA_903981925.1 Ostrea lurida | reverse complement strand
TGGCTCTCTGATTATCTAGAGCGTTTGCTTTGTGTTTGAGGACTTCTCGTATCAAAATAGGTAGTTAAATAGGTAGTTACAGTTCCTTAGCCAAATGATCGGCATTGAGAAAGTCTCTTGGTTGCGAGTCTTTAAAATGTCACGCTAAAATGCCACGGCACTAAGTGCCATGCATAGGTCTAAATTTGTGGCACTTCACCTACAAGTCGGTGACGCCTCAGTATAAGCGAAAATTCACAGAGGGACGTAAAAATAACAGCTTATATAATGAAGTGTCGTTTCTTCGTGTTGCACAGCATTAGATGCTCGTACTTTATAACAGAACAGATATATAGAAAGTGCACTTGTCAAGAGGGACTTTGCATATGTTGCTTACCTGTCATATTTAACTTCAGCAAATCCATAATCAATGACACTGATTCTGGCGTTTGGACAAAGAAAAATATTTCGCGTTGTTAATCTCTTATGGACTATTTCTCTGGAATGGAGGTAGCCCATGCCGTACGACACCTGACGAATGAACTGCAGTTTGGAGATCAGTGATGTTTTCTCCCGTTGGACATGAATGTGGTCGTACATAGAAATTTCGCCTTGACAACTTAAAAGAAAAACAGAAAACGCTAGAACAATCTTCGTTTTTGTTATATGTAGTTTACATTATTGTCCTCGTTTTCTCTGGATGAATTTAAAACGGACTCGATATCAAACAGGATGTGTTTTAAAATATAAAATGCGGCATATTCAGGCTTTTAAGTTACTTTTTCTGAAAAATAAGGGTCTTTTTGAAGGAATTTCTTTTTCTAAACTTAGTGGTAAGTCTTCCAGGGAGTCTTTTTCTAAACTTAGTGGTAAGTCTTCCAGGGAAGACATGTGTCGACTGCCTACTTCAATTTCATTTGAAAAATTACTTCATCATTTAAAGTATCATCATGGCAAAAAAGTATATAATTATAATGTTTTGTCAGAATTCAGTTCTGTTCAAGTTTACCAGGATGACTATGCATATCCTAACATGATGATTTGAATGGAAGATGAAATATTGTTATGAGATGCCATTTATGAGATTCTATCTGAAATAAAGACAAATTTGTTTATGTCAAAAAAATTAAAGTTGCGTCAAACAGGAAAGGACATGTGGCAGATTGGAAACTGCGTTACAAGATACAGTTGTCCATACTGATGCTCTGTGCCAAATATCAGGAATCTGGCCTGTGTGGTTCCTGAGAAAATGTGACAGAGAATTTTGTCTATGTTAAAAATATTCAAAGTTGCGTCAAACAGGAAGTTGACATGCATCAGATTGGAACTGCGTTACACGATACAGTTGTCCATACTGATGCTCTGTGGCAAATATCAGAAAGCTGGCCTGTGTGGTCCCTGAGAAAAATGTGACAGAAATTGTCTATGTTAAAAATATTCAAAGTTGCGTCAAACAGGATGTGACAATGCATCAGATTGGAAACTGCGTTACACGATACAGTTGTCCATACTGATGCTCTGTGCCAAATATCAGAAAGCTGACCTGTTGTGTTTCTGAGAAAAATGTGACAGAAAATTTTGTGACGTCGACGACGCAGGACGACGCCAGGACGCCTAAAGTGATCCCCCTATATGTCGCTAACGCAGGCAGGCGACACAATAAGAGCTATTTTAACCCTTTCACCCCGACAGCCCCTATAGCGGGCACAGAAAAAAACTCCGTTCCACCCCGACAGCCCGCTAGAGCGGTCATTTCAACAATTTGAATTTTGCCGCCAAATATTTCATAAACAGAAAATAAAATACGAATCTGCGGCTAATAAATCAGAAGTGAAGTGGTAATAAACAAAAATGGCTGGGAAATGGATGTTTGATCCCGGTGGATGAGTGTTTTAATGTAAATTAAGCTGGATTTGTATGAATGATTTCAAAATGTCTGGCAGTAAATGCGACTCGGACAAGTGGTTGGATGCGGATTATTTCGGTGATTTAGGGGCTTTAGACTTGGTCAATTTAAATGAAAATGAACAACATTATGAACATACAACAACAGCTTGAAACTTTTATCAATGATTGTGAATCTTCTACTCTAGTGATGAGGATGATGAACGGTATGTAGCGCCGAAAAATTTTCTAAGGACTGACGAATTCCCGGTGTCATGTCGAGTTCCGTTTTCAGATAAGCCTGGCCCAGCTCAGTACGCGTTCATGTGCTGGATAGTTCAGCCTCCGTGCTCTATTACTTTCAAATATTCTACACAGACGAAAGTTGAATGTACAAACACAAATGCAAATAAAGATAGTAAAGACTGTAAGGATTTACATGGTTTGTAAAAGTATAATTTATAACAAAACCAAGAGCAATAATCACTATATTATTTGTGATTTACCTGAGGTCTTGGACAGTGACATTGCACCTGTGGACACGTAAAACCCTTTCCCCTTCATGTCAAACATACTTATGTTCTCTATTTGTTCCATATTTTAAGCTCAGTACATAAATTATTAATAAAATTGATCAAACTTTAGAAAACAGACATTAATTACAAATTTACGTATTTTACACCTGTAAAATACAGGTAAAAATGAGAATTTTTGCAAAAACATTAAAAATCTGAAAAATTTGACATTTTCCCTTTTAGAATATATATGGTTTTATGGGTTTATTTCTTAAATTTAATGAAATATTCCTTATTTAAAAAAACGTTTATTATTTCTAAACAGTTGCCTGGAATTCAGTGTTCAAAGGTATTTTATATTGATATATATATAGGGATGAAAGAGTATAAAAGGATATTTTAGGATTTTTTTCAGACAAAAATACGGGGTAAACGTCCTAATCAATACACCGATGAATTAATCTGTACTATACAATTTAAATGCTTACTCCTCCTAAGCCCTGGTGTATCCAGGGGTTCGAGTTTGCCCAACTCTTGTTTTGTATTCTGTTTAGAATTTACAAGATTGCATGATCACTGTTCGTTATCTTTGCCTTTACATGAGAAGTTTTTTTTAAAACCCTCAGTTTCCAAAATTATTTATGAACATGTATAAATTGATTTCTACTGTAGGTATAATTTCGTAAGTGCTACATGTAATCGCCAGTTTCGGTTTTTATATTATTGAATGATGATGTAAAAAACAAAACAAGTAATTGATATTTTCTTGGTCAACATCATGTTTTAGGTACCATTAAGGAACAATATTTACCTCATCCCCTAGGCTCGGTGATATTGTCCTTCTAAGGTATCAAAACCATTGCACTAATCTCAAAATATCAAGAACTGTATACTATACACGTTATACCTAAATTGCATATTGGAAGTATGATTTACCTTAATATTATTGCCAAATGACATTCTTCTAAGCAGGCACCCATAAAGAGTAGTAAATTTTCGTGTCGAATTCGGCATAGCTTTCTGACTTTATTCCAGAAATCATCGGATTCAGAGACTGCGTCATAATTGTGGATGTTAACATCCCCATGCCATCTTCCTCTGAAACGTGATATTCAGTGCTCTGTTTTCAATCTTTTTGTTGTTGTTGGTATTATCAATGAACTACTTTTGCAATTATTCTTAAGTTTAATAGCATCTTGTAATATGAGAAATGTATAATATTCCTTTATCATTAAGTATTCCTAATCAAAACTGTCCTAACTCCGTATACTGAGAAGGTTAAAATATTAACAAACTGTGCACAGGAGCATACTTGATCAGAAAAGCTCACTTTAGCTTTCTACTAGGGTGAGTTAAAAACCCATTTGTACTTTACCAATGTCTCCCACACATGTTCGTCGTGTTTTGAAATATCGATCCATCACATGCACCTGTACCTGTATATTGTTTGGTGTCTTCCAGTCCGCAGACAATCACCAAACTCCAAGTCGCTGTGAGCGATGGAGAAGTCCTCAAGGCGATCGTGTTTCTCCGATCTGCACAAAATAAACCGAAATTAATTACAGATGCATTCCAAGAGCAGGTCATATTGGGACATTTGTTCACCAACAAACAAGCATTCAAAAATACCCGAAAGACGGGGCTATTAATACATTGTGTAGATGCTACTGAATTCGTGAAAATCCCCATATTTAGTTATCAGTATTAATGCATTATGTCTAGCCTAATATCCGAGGATAACTTCCATTTATAAATTGATGAATGACCCGTTTGTTTATGGAATGCTTTTACAAAATCTCTTCCGGAAATGTTGCCAACAATGTCATTGTGGAGGTTATTGATGAACTTTATAGATATTGACTGCGAGTTTATATCTGAAAGTCGATAAAAAAGCAGTAACAAGGGATGACATTAGTGAAAAGTGAAGATAACGAATAGTGATCAATCTCGCAAGTCCCAAACAGAATACAAAATAAGAGATGAGCAAACACGGATCCCTGGATACACTAGGGGTGGGATCAGGTGCCTAGGAGGAGTTGCATCCCATGCCGACTGGTCACATCCGCCGTGAGATCACTGTCTAGATCAGGTGAACTGAGTAATCTGTAGTCAAAATCAGAGTACATAGAACGGCTTAATAATTGCCATGAAATCACGTCAGACAGCATTTAACGCAATGACAGTTTGTACTGGCAAACCTGGCCTGGAGGTCTAATAAACTTTTTTGAGCACGTTTCATACTCAAGCTCAAACTCAGTGATCTAAAATCTTTATGATACTTTATATAAACAATTCTTATACTCAAATGAAGTACATGGTCAAGATGTTTTTAGTATACTTTAGAGTTGATCCGAGTTGTACGCAAAACAAACATGACTGGCATATATAAATAAATCGACACATGAATTTGAGTACGAGTACAGAAAAATGTTTTATAACCTTCAGGCCTGAATCGTTTAAATGAACTTAAAATTTGGGAAATGTTGACTTTAAACGTAACTGTTGAATCCCCTGCAACAACAATTGTTTGTAAGTAGCCTGCTTCGATTCTAAACCTCAACATACGCAGAACAAGCTCTTGTGTATTGAGTAAGAGTTAAGAGACATACTAGAACACCATATCAGGTGATGATGGAATGTTGCTACATAAATATGGGAAGGTGACGATGGAGAAGCTGAAATCTAGGTTTGTAAATCTCAAAATACAACCAAGCACTAAACTTTTTGTTAAAGATGGTTCCACGTCGTATTTCTTCACCTTTGTCATACTGAAGAGTTCCTACAGTCTGTTTTGTCACATTACTGATATAGTATTTCCACATACATACGGGCATATGTACATGTATATTGTTGATCTAAAAAAAGACTGAGAACGCTTAAATTTCAGGAGGTAAAATATTGTGCCATGGAAGTTATCATTTGAACGGAAAATGTAGTGATCGTTTTCATAACTAAACGGTATTATTGTGATACAGAGTGAGTCTAATAGTAAAATAACTTATTTGAAGCAAGCGGCAATGTCACTTAGGTGTACAATAAGTGCTAGAACTGGCCAAAGCTGAATGTAAATTTCCAGACATGAATTATGAAGGACTGCTCCGAAATTCGGTAAAGGCGTCAGTCCAGATACCCAGCCGAGCCAAATCTCGACCGATATTACGGTAAACTGAAATATGTTTGGGTTTTGATTGGTGAACTTTCCCTGACGGCCTCAATGACCCTACTCTTTTTTTAACATCAGGGAAACAATCTTTTGCGTACCAAGGGGGTTGTGATCCTTGACACCGGGACACGTTACATCCAACGGACTTAAAGTTAAAATATGCAAACAAGTTAAACAGAGGAAAATCCAACATTTCGTGTATACAGGCAGTTGTGTTATAAAATAATACATAATTCTTTGTAAATTTCATATTCTTGTACAAAATTGTATAACAATATGACTAAAAAATTTAAAGAAAAATTCCTGCAGTGTTTGTATATTATGAAAAAGTCTATTTCGTATGGGCGAAAAATTGCTACAATCTAAAAAAAAAATATGATGTATAGTTAATGGACAGTCACAAGATAAATTCTCTGTTAAGCATGTAAGAATGTGTCAAATGTAGTATGACCGATACGTAATCCGGAAATAATAATTTCACCCTGGCATTTCAGTATGATTTTACAAGGTTTGTTTACTAAAATGTTTTGAATAGAAAAAAGTTGTGTCGTGGGCATCACAATATATTTGCCAACGATAATTTACGTGTAGTTTTATAAAAAATATTTCGGATCAGTGTAGGAATTTTATAGCTAGTGTACAATATCATATTGAAGTGTATCTTTTGTCACTTTGTCTGCGACACCAATGTGACTTGGAATCCCGCAGAACTCAGCTATTTTACTTGATAGTGCTGGTTTAAAATATCCAAAATGTATGGATGATCAATGTTCATGTTGCTTATTGACTGTGGACAAGATAGGAAGTCTGCGAATATGATGAAATGTTCGTCATTAGACATTTTAATACACTTAAAAAGCAAGCTGAATAGCCGATGCTTCGGTAGTATAAATTGTTTCCTAGTTTGGAAGTCGTGTGGAGAACACGTCGTTTGCTATTACTGCAGCGGCAGTGACTTTCATTTGGTCTTTTGATCCATCTGTGTAAATACCAATCGTAGAATGTTTGCACTGTTTTACTTCGGAGAGCTTTTGCTTGAAAACAACAGAATTGTTTCAGATTTCTTATAATCAGATGTATCTACTTTAGGTTTTAGTAATTTCCATGGTGGTATTTCAGAACATCTGTTTTGAAGTAGATAAGTTGATTTGCAAGCTTTCAATGAAAACGTTAATTGACATTTTTATAAATCGAGTCGGCTTCCTTGCGTCAGCAAGAATCCTCTTACCGTATTACGGCATCACGTTTAACTTGATCATCACACTTACAAAATCATCGGAAATAAAAATACCCCTACAATCGATATCTTGTTACGTCAAGTAGCATCCCCCTGAGATCTGGAAGTTTGTTCACAGTCAGTTGACGTAGGATGTGAATCTAGATATAGAAATATAAGACTTGGCCACCTTTTGCAGTTTATTGGTTTTAATCCACCAAATATGCTTAACAAAAATAATGAATGAGGTCCCCCCCCCGATTATACAAGCTTAATTCTAATAGTGCACGAGTATCATTTAATTTTATTTCACGTGATCACCTAGCGCCGATTCTCATTGGGTAAAACACCTTTTAAGAATTGAGGTAATTTTTCGATCACGTACTTGAACAACAAGTAAAGTCAAAAGGACAGTGTTTTGTTGTATTATAAAATTAAATGATAAGAAATAAATCTTATATTTTTTCGGGTGATATGCAGGTTATCACCGAGATTTACCGTCTAAAATTCGGTGATACCTGCATCACCTGAAAAAATATAAGATTCATTTCTTATTTCGTGCCATGTTTTGAAGGAGTTTGAGAATAAATACTTTTCTCAATATACTGGCTTTCGAATAGTACGAACTCCGTGCCATTTCAACGTACTTGCATTTTCAATTTTTTATCATTTAATTTTATTTTAAGTGATTACCTAGCGCCGATTCTCATTGATTAAAACACCTTTTAAAAATTGAGGTGATTTTCCGGTGAACTAACTTTGTAAAGCTGGAACTACTTTATTCGCCACTTTTCAAATGGCCACCAGTTCAACAAAATTGGCCACTTGAAGTTTGAAAGCTGTTTGCTGCGGATAGAATTAAAAAATTACCTCAATAATTAGTCAAAATTCTGATTATACCTCCTTTAATCGCTCTGGTATTACATGTACATTATAAAGGTCTCTAATATCGTGTTAATTTCCCACTCTGCCCGATTTCCGTCACAAGATCATGTTGGGAGTTTATGAAATAGACACGAGATTCTAGTGTAATGTTTTAAATATTTAAATCCAGTGATTGTGCTGGCTATTTTGTTTTATCAAATTATTAATTTGTTATTAGCAATGTAATATTTACTGATTTTTGCTCCATCAACAGGACATGCAGGAGCGTTAATTATCGTCCATTCATGAAAAGTTTGGTCTAATCTTCTTTGGAAAATTCCATGCAAATTTTACTGTCTAGAGTTTTGTAAATACTTTTTAACAATAATGTTACCTTGGACCTCAGTAAATGCACCCATGTCATGAAAAACAGAAGCACAGCACATCGACACATGAGTCGGGGATAGGGGTAGGCCTAGTACAATTTCATACCTTCTCGGAGACCTTGATGTCGTCCCTAATGGCCATTTGTATCAACTGTGTGAATAAAGGACGTCCTCTCTGTTATATCTCAGAATTTCATATGGTAGATCTCGGTAGATTTCGCAAATCTCCTTAATGAATTAAGACAAAACATAAAAATTCTCCGTCACTTTGTGGTGAATTTCACATGAAAGATTCGTGTATCTGTTATCGCGAAGTAAAGCAGACGACAATATGTGGTCATACGTTTTTACTTATCAATTAAGTTCACAAATTTAAAAATAAAATTGGGGAATATTTCGTCTAATTTAGTCTGGGGCCCAATCATCGGCAGTTAATCGCAAATACGGCGATATTTGGAAGCGGAGTGGCGAATAATTGTGTTCCATGATATAATTATTTTCTATTTCTTAGATGTACATGCGTTTCACGTCTTCATTTGCGCGATCGATTTACATTATCTAGGTTATTTGAGGTTATGGGTCAAGAAATAATCCAACAATTAAAGTCTAATGAACATCTTTTTTGTCTTTGTGCTATAATATGAAATAAGAAATGACATATTTTTTTCCGACTGATTCGGGTATCTCCGACATTTTGGACGGTAAATCTTTAGCATAAATGCACCGACTAAAATTTCAGTGATACCTGAATCAGTCAACAAAAAAAAACAAGTCTCCGACATCTTTACCATTTGTTAAACGTTTCATTGAAAGCAGAATTTTGTTTTCAAATTACAAGTTCATTCTGAACACAACCAAACAGTTCCTAGTGTATCTCGCATCCAATTCTGTTTAAAACATATGTACACAAAAGCATGGCACGAGTATCATTTACAGAACAAAAAAGTGCGAGTGCCCTTCTCTTGTACCTAAAAAAATAGCAATCAAATTTTTCCTGACCATTAGAAATATGCTAATTAAACATTTGAAAATATTTAGATCAGAATGTGTCCATATCCCTTAAGGTAGCCCACTACACTAAAGCTTATACTCTTTATAACACAACGTCACAAGATGGCGATTTAAATAGTTTGTCAAATAACTTGTTTCGATCAATTTGATCGTATAACTTCATAGCTCAGTAGGTAAAGCATCGGTATAGTAAACTGCAGGTCCCGAGTTCGAATCCGCCAGGGACTTTTATTCATATTTTTTGCGGGAATTTTTTGAAAATCATGATTATTGTATTCAAATTAAAATTTTTGAACCTCTTTCACATGTATAATTATTATGTATCACCATATCTTTCATAATTAAATCATATGGTGCTATTTTGAGAAACTTTTCCCAGATGTAGTGGGCCACCTTAAGGTAGCCCACTACACTAAAGCTTGTACTCTTTATAACACAACGTCACAAGATGGCGATTTAAATAGTTTATGAAATAGCTTGTTTCGAACAAATTGATTGTGTAACCTTATAGCTCAGTCGGTAAAGCACCGGATTTGTAAACCGCAGGTCCCGAGTTCGAATCCACCAGGGACTTTTGTTCATATTTACTGAGAGAAATTTTTGAAAATCATGTTTTTTGTATTCAAATTTAATATTTTTCACCTTTTTGACATGTATAATAATAGTATATCATCAAATCTCTCATAATTAAATCATATCATACTGTTTTGAGAAACTTTTCCCAGATGTAGTGGGCCACCTTAAAAGGTTTTAAAATTACAACTGCTCGAAAATACGACTTTCCATATTCGAAATTTAGACACATCTATTAACAATTTTTTATGACTTTCATATGCTGATTTGATGGCCGATCTATGTTTTCATCCTAATTTTGACAAAAAGGTAACTCCATTTACCTGTTCAAGATATTGGGCTTAAAATGAGTGTGACCGGTCAACATGGTTGGTTGTTTATATACTGTTTCACGTCCCTCTTGATATTTCACTCATATGTGCTCGGTGCTTATGGCCTTTGAGCAGGGGGAATCTTTATCGCGCCACACCTGCTCTGAAACGGGACCTCGGTTTTTGCAGTTTCATCCGAAGTCAACAGGGGATACTTATTCATTCGGTCAACAGGGGATACTTACTCCTCCTAGACACCTGTGGTGTTTATGTTCCAGAGGTAACGGTTTACCCTACTCTCAACTTGGCATTCTCAGTAAGATTTATGAGATTGATCAGTTAAGTGTTGCAACAATTTCTTGGTTTTAGAGAAGAAATGGCCAAAATATTATAAATTCACTGCGAAGCAATCCTACTTAATTTTCTTAAAATTCATTTGAAGTTATCACTTTCTCCGACTCAGAAATCGATTTTTCTTAATATCAAAGACATTGTAGCTTTGTCACCTTGATTCAGAATTAAAATGATTTATTGTCTATTTGATAAAAAAGTTTCTTTAAATGAAAGCTGACATTTTATGCCTTTTAATTTCAAATCATAAAAATAATTGTGAAAAACAAAATAAAGAAACCACACGCATGCACCGCACCGATCGGGGAGAGAGTGTTTGCCAAATGGTCATTAAATTGCGGTAATAATGAAGTTAGAGCGGGGACCCATGATATACTGATAAACCTTGTCTAATACGATTGGCTAGAAATCAGAACACCAGCCTTGCATAAAGATGCCAGATTCTGCCTGGGCTTTATGCAATATCCTTCAAGTGTATAGTAGTATCACAATGTGTAATTTGATATCTTTAAAAGCGATATTGGATTTCTTCCTGATCTAATGAAAAATACATGCTTTGCTGAAACAATAATTAAATTCAAAGGAAACATTTTCTTTTCATGGGTGCGCACAATTAATATCTTTTTTGAAATATCCAAACGAAAAATCAATTTTCTGTAAAATCCACTCGTCAAAGGAAACCCATACTGTAACTCATTGATATGAATGAGAAGGTTAATAAGAGTTCCTGATTTTGAACCTAAACAGAACATATTTTCATAGACTCCCTTTGAATGTTTAGGCAGAAACACTTTTTCTGTTGGTGTCCAAATCCGGTATCTAATTCTGTTATTTTTACCCACCGTGTGGACACATTACTGTACCCCTATACAGAGGTTCCTCGTGGTCGAGTAAAACCATTCTTCACATGTGTCATATTCATCACAATGGATCACATTGGAGAACAGTCATTCTCTGTGATTAAAAACAGCCATTACTCACAATCGAGTTCAACCATTACT
>CAJDSM010043522.1:3717-15045 GCA_903981925.1 Ostrea lurida | reverse complement strand
GGGGGTGATTCACTCCCGCAACAATTTTGATCATTTTAAACATTAATTTTGCTGGACCTCCTATTGGTGTAAACAACATTACAGAGAAATATACGGCGCATATTATAATTATATTATTCATAAAAATATTTTGCACCATTGCGAAGATAGTATGGAATTGTAGTCCTCTCCCGAAAAAAAAGTAAGAAAAAAAAACCAATTATTGCAGCTAATAATCAATCTGCATTACTACCAAAGTCCATCCTGAAATTCCGTATACTTCCCAAGATATGCAGAAAATAACAAATTTTAGCTGGGCTTTAGCACTTTTACTACTAAACAGAATGTTTGCGCATTGCGACAAGCTATTACATAGAATGTGCAACATTAAAATCATTTTAGGTTCCATTTTACCGTAACTCATAAACTGAAGCTCGTAATAACTCCCGACTTGAAATTATAAAACCGTCTGCACTTCGACTTATACATGTAACAGCCATTTTGACCGGTGTATCTATTTACCCAAAATTGATGGAATGACCTACATGTATATCGATATTAAAGACTCAAATTTTTATTTTAATTAATAATCAGACATTAATTTAAAGTGCATAAGTTGTGCTAATAACAAGTCTTCATAGAGATGAACAGCTCTTATGTCCAAACCACATTAACACAGGTGTTTGAAAAATTATTATAATGAAGCTGGTGTATAACTAAACCATTGTTGTTGTTTTTTCTGTTTTAGCTGGGATGAAATGGGAAAATATGACCTACCTGCAATGATCGATTACATTTTAAACCAAACAGGAAGCACTAAAATGTACTATGCTGGACATTCTCAAGGAACGGAGCAAGCCTTTGCAGGGTTTAGCCAAGATATTGAGCTTGGAAAAAAGGTCAAAACTTTCTTTGCACTTGCTCCTGTTGGGAATTTGACGAACATAATTAGCCCGATTCGCTATTTGGCGCCTCTGGCAAAGGACTATAAGGTATTTGAAAATCTTGTAGAATCGTTACGTCGTACGTAAATTAAAGATTATCCCTACTTAGGAATTCTAAGGAATTTATGTGTTCAAACCTTAAAATTCTTTTTTTATACTCATTTATCGTTTAATCTTATTAATTTTGAAAGAAAATGTGTATATTGCCATCTTTCTTAAGATGTCAGACATACAAAAACAGAATCGCACATTTTGAATCATTTTCGTAGAACAGAATTTAATAAAATATATGAAAATGACAAGTTTCAAATGTTTTACTTTAGAAAAACTGCTTATTTGTAAATATGCATAAATTTAATGTGTATATTAGGAAAATCAATGTAGAATACACCTAAGGTAGAGGAATTACCACCATAAGAGTCATTACCTTTGACAATGTTTATAAATTATCTAAGGGAAATAGCAATTTTTTCACTATAAAAAGTTTACCAGATTATTTATTATATCCAGTGAATGAAATTCCTTTAAAAGATATATTTCTATCCACAATTTAAATTAGAAATTTCACATTTTGTATTTTCTACAAATCACAAAAGAGAGAAAATGCATTGTCCGCAGACTGTAAAACTACATCACGTATGATTAGACGGTAAAAATTGTTCTTGCTAATTATTAGTAAACGCCATAGTTTGAAAGTCAAACTAAAGACGTAAACATGTACATAATTTTTCCGTCGCCAATGCCCGTCATTAAGAAATATTTACATTAAAAAAAACCATTTCATTTTTGAAACTACGGGAGGGTATCAATTGCTACTGCACACCTTGACGTATCTAACGTGATGTGTTATGGTAGGCTTTTGCGCAATAAAGAATTAGTATAGCCCCAATGCTATGACCTTGAACACCATTCATTGGTAAAAATTTGTGGCACTACTGGTGGGGCATGGATCATGATCATGACCACCCCCTCCCCCCCCCCTTTTTTTTTTAAATTCTGATCTGGGATAGACACACTTTTATTTTTCTTTTCTACGCTATTTATGTTTTGTAAATCTGCATTGAAGATCATCAGAAATGTTATTTTTTGTCTCTGCCACGTATTACTAAATACATGTATCACGTTCAGTGGCTCTCTTTATAATGTCACTGAACGCGATATTTAGTAATACGTGACTGAGACGAAAAATAACATTTCTGATGATCTTCAATGCATATTTACAAAACATAAATAGCGTAGAAAAGAAAAATAAGTGTGTCTATCCCAGATCAGAATTAAATTTAAAAAAAGGGGGGGGGTGTCATGATCCATGCCCCCAAGTGCCTGTGGTGGTGTCTTTTCATTTCGAGTAGATATATATCAACAAAACTTTATCGTTTGTTCAGAGACAGAGATAAATCGCCCCGAAAGTTTTGACAATCTAAATGGTCGTGGAATTTTTTTTGTTTGTGTTTTTTTTTTTTTTTTTTTTTTTTTTTTTTTGGTGGGATTTTTTTTTTTTTTTTTTGGTTTTGTTTTGTTTGTTTGTTTGGTTTTTTTTTGTTTGTTGATTTTTTGTTTGTTTTTGTACTTGACCTTGTATACACTATTCTTTTTACAGCTTTTTCTTGAAATATTTGGTAAGTATGAAATATTCCCGAGCACGAAATTGCTTACCCTTTTTGGCCAGGATTTCTGTCGCATAAAGGCCATTGATGACCTCATTTGTGGGAACATATTTTTTCTTCTCGGTGGATACGATTCCCCACAGTTTAACTTAGTAAGTGAAAATTTAATACATTTTTCGTACTAATGATTTACCTCGACTTACAGAGAAAATGAACACGTGGATTGGGCAATATGAAATGTGATTTTTTTTCCTTCGCTTCACGAGAAACGTTCTTACATGCAAGTGCATACAAAATTCATGTCTCAACGTTAAAGTACTTTCTTGTTTTATTTTAGTCACGGATCCCGGTCTACGTTGTAGATCACCCGGCCGGGTCATCAGTGCAAAATCTTCTCCATTATAGTCAGGTTTGATATCCTGGGGCCTGGTTTTCCAAAATATCCTACTAAGATTGTCGTAAATTGTAAATCAAAGAGATTTAGATGTCTTGAGCCTGTCTTTTAAAAGTTGGACTTGGGATGGTCATAAGATTGTCGTAAGATTATCATACATCATTTTGCAGATTAAAAGGTATTATAACTATAATTAAATGAAAATTCTTTTGAAATCACCGTCAGTTTAATACATAGAATTGGGGAAAAGGTAAATCGATTTAATTCCGGAAAATAACGAAAAGGAGTAGGGCCACGAAGGGTGAAAATCGGCCCTGTAAAATGGTAAAAATTAAAGTGAAATTTCAACAAATTATTTTCTGCAAAAAAGATAGTCTATGTATGATAGTTTATCAGTGTGGTAACATTTTTGGAGTTTTACATCAATGTGGTGTATCTAAGATTTAATGCCCCAAACATCATGAAATATCCTAAAATGCAAAAATTTGCTTAAAATCACCATATTTTTGTGATGAAAACGAAAATTAGTTATAGAGCACAGGCTTGGACCAAGAAGATGTTATAAGAATTTGAGCCTTCCTGGCATCATATTTAAACTGACAAAAAATAAATTTGGTCCAAGCCTGTGCTCTATAACGAATTTTTGTTTTTATCACAAAAATGTGGTGATTTTTAAGCAAATGCTAATATTTTATGATATTTCATGATGTTTGGGGCATTAAATCTTTGATACACCAATGCAAAACTCCAAACATTTTGCCACACTGATAAACTATTATACATGGGCTATCATTTTTGCAGAAAATAATTTGTTGAAATTTCATTTTAAATTTTACCATTTTACAGGGCCGATTTCCACCCTTCGTGGCCCTACTCCTTTATATCAACTATTTCAAAGGATGAAATACATTTCCAAAATGAAAAAAAATCCATCAACTTCAGTTGCATGACATTGAAAATACATAATCATTTAAAGAGTACCTCCACTGCAATTTCTTTAATATAAATCAATGGAATTGGACTATCTAACAATACTCCAAAATCTGTACCATTAAATCTTACATTTCTGCCTTCTCGTGGAAACACAAAAAGGTCCCTTATCAGTTGTGGAATGTGCTACGTCACAAATGTCTCCTGCATCCTAGCAGCATTGCCTCTGAATCAGAAATTGAAGTGTTTGAAGAAAGTGATACTTGCATTGGTTTAGATGTTGAGGAAGAGATTGTAGTGAATCTAGGGACCCTGAGGATGAAGATTTTGAAGCTCTCATTGGTCCAGAGAACACTGACCATAGCATTCTACCAAATCAATTTGAGTCTTACTTATCTAATGTACCCAACATTGCAGAACTTGCCCAGGCAGATAGAACACTTCACACAGATTGGTGAAGAATTGTTTAATTATCTTATATTTCTTATAGATAATATTTATGTAGTCTTTGGAGTTCCAGGTCTTCCAACAATTCGTATATTCCTATGGCCACTAATTGTGCCTCTTATTGGCAGACTTATTGTTTATAATATTGCAAAGCAGAATTTGTACAAAAATGTTCACAGGAAGAAGTACAAACAAAACTGCGCGGTGTCTTGCCAACCTACATATAGAGGCATTAAGATGACTTGCTATCAATTACAATAATATTTCCCATTATGTCATTTGTATATCCCGAAGAACTCGTATTAAAGGAACCCACAGAATTGACGATCTGCCTTCGATTATTTTTGGATATTTTAATTAACATTGACCTCTAATGGCAAACTGCAACAATACACTCATATGATAAGCGTGATGACTTTTACTTTGCAACCGTCAACATTTCCTTTCTATGTAGTAATATAGCCACTATCACATGAAAATTATGTGTGATAATATCTCGCAGATTGATTCATTAGCAAAAGATGGCTATGCGTTATGCGATTTCTTTAAGGCATGAGCGCAACTACTAAACAAAAGTTGAAGTTTGCAACTGGTTTATACACGCACTCGTTGACCTCGTGCGGATCCGGCGTTAGAAATAGGTCCTTCGCATCCCATTTGCGTGTCGTAAGAGGCGAGATTGAGGTGGCGGTCATTCGGAGCAACCGGAAACCCGATAGTCCACTATACAAGTGAAGTGTGGCACGAAAAGCATCCTCCTGGCTACAAAGAGGCCCCAAGTGCCGCAGCATACAAGGCCGTAAAATTTACCTGTAAGTCTTCACACGGCATTGGGAGTCTACATCCAAATGAAGTGAAAATATTATCACGGTGGACGTACAAACCAATAAATAATCAATCAATCGGTAAATTCTCGGTCCATAAATGACTTGTTTGCGATTAAAATTATAACATAGTTATATGTTGGACTGATTTTTCATACAGCAACTTGTTAATTTGTCATTTCCTATACGAGGTAATCCCGTTTACTATTTCCGAACTACGGGTCACGGCGGATGTCGACCGAGCGGAGCAGAGATGCTTTACTCCTCCATGCACCTGATCCTAACTTCGCTTCATATATCGGAGGTCCGTGAGTGCCCAACAACTCGATATTGTAATGTTTTTGGATTATTGATTACGTTTTACACATGTACTTCGCCTATTTGTATTCAATTATAGCAGTAATCAGTAATTTTGATTGATTAATTCATGGATTTATGATAATTAAGGCGACTCTTCATTGGAGCTATGGTCTCGTTTTGCCCCCTTTCCCAAAATTGTTGGAATTGACCTGGATTCAAAACTTTATACTTCACTGGAAATTCCTGTGATTATTTGAACTGGTACTCAAATGGGTAGCAGGAATCATCGAAATGTATTTCACACAGGCTAGAGGGCCACTCAAGCCATTTCCTCTTGAAGTCTTACAAAGGCCGTCCATTTTGGTACAAGATCTGGTTCTTTATTAAATGGGAAATAGTGCAGGGACACTCCATCCAAATGTGTATTTGAACATCTACCTACTACACGTCTTCTAACCCTCCTTTTTCACTGTGATCATCAGATGTTTACTTGCATGAAATGTTTGTAAAGTGACACAGACTGTAGCGACATCACAGCTGCCGAGCATCAGGTTACTTGCACTTTAGCTAAACCACAACTCCTACAAACATGACTTTTTCAGGTTCGGGTTTTTAATGATCAGATAAGTATTTTAATACCAACAAAATTGGACTGGGGGTAGTCCCTTATAGGACTTTTTTTCTTCAGTTTTCACAATGTCAATTGAAAAGCAAGACAAATAATATTTTCAACTAAAATAAATCAAAATGAATATACCAATATTGTTTGTTGCTTAGTGGGTTAGTTTTACGTATGCACATCTATCCTTGTTTTCTATTACTTGCTTTTTTACATTTGAATAAAGACACGCATGATTAGAATGTACATTGTACACGTATAGGGTTACATCAAGGGCAAGTAATGGGCAATGGTTCAAAGATAAGCCCGCCAAACATTTGTCCGTGCTGATTGATACGTTTGTATAAAAGCAACAAAGATTAGATTCTATCGAAAAGTCATGCCACGAAATCCGAACTTAGGTGTCCGAGGAAATCCGAACTTAGGTGTCCGAGGAGCTGCGGATATTGATTGCTACATGAGGTGAAAAAGAATAAAACTTTACTATTTAGCCGCCTCACTAACACCGTTAATAAAAGCTTGGGAAGCTACGTTGATACAGACCATGTTAGAACGGTGGACGAAATCAGAAAGAAATGGACCACATACATGTACATGAGTAGCACAAGAAAGATTATGTATTCTTTCGTGACAATCTTAAGGTCATCCTAAAGCATGTTGATTAACGTCCGAAGATTGATTCTTATTTTGGGAGGATTCCTAACTTAGGACACAATAGAAAACATGTCATGACTTAATGATGTTATGAGACATTTCTCAGTTCTAAGACACTTGAGAAAACCAGGGCCAAGATATTTTACGTTGCTCAGAGTTATCGTTCTTTGATTTCATAAGTGTGTATTTATTACATGTACTAGTTGACATGTACTTTGTATAACAGAGTGTGTTGCATGGTCAGTTTCAAATGTTCGACTATGGATCGCCAGAATCCAACCTGAAGCATTACAACCAAGTAAGCTGATCACTTGCATGTATATAGAGATAAAACTTGGCGGATATATAATAATTCATAATGCTACACATTGATAATTTTACAAATCTGTGATTGTGCTAAACTATTACGGTCGGAAAAAAATGTGAGAAAACTTGCGTATAATGCATGAGATATACCAATATACAATTTTTCTGTTCGATATTTTTTCTTTTGCAAATTGTTCTATTGGTTTTTTTTTATTTGAATAGTATATTATTTTTGCAATTCTATTTTAAGACATGTTATGTTTTTATTTTCCCAAGACAACGCCTCCTTTGTATGACGTCACTAAAATGGAGACACCAGTGGCACTTTTCACCGGAGGAAATGATTGGTTGGCCGATCCTAAAGATGTGGCGACTCTCAATTCCAACCTGAAAAAATATTAAGATTCACCAAGAACATACCTGAATGGGAACACCTGGACTTCATTTGGGCGTTAGATGCTCCAACGCAATGCTACAACGATATAATCAATATGATTAAAAGCGATGCTAGATATGAAAAATAAAATATGGTGTTTGGTCGAAAAAACGGGGAAAAAATTGAAATTTTGTATTCTTTGACAATGTTATTTTTGTAACAAACAGCGATTAATTTGTATGCCTCAAGCAACGAGAGAGGTGTGTGTTGCGATGTTAAGTTTTTGAAATTACTACTATTATTATCATTCAGATGAATTTGTTAATATTAACTACAGTTGTATAATTTGTAACAAATATATCAATTTGTATTTCCCCTGTCAAATATAATGTGCAATCATGCAACTGAAAATTCTTCAGTTCTTTGACATCTCATGATATCTTGAATAAAGCTGTTTCATATGTGTAGATCTAGAGGACATTTTTATTATTCAAATAAGAAATGAATCTTACAATTTTTCGGGTGATGCAGGTATCACCGAATTTTAGACGGTAAACGCGCATTGATGAAAAGTTTTACCGTCTAAAATCTCGGTGATAACCTGCAATCACCCGAAAAAATATAAGATTTATTTCTTATCGTTTAATTTTTACAACAACAAAATAATGTCCACTAGACTTGAATTACATGTATTGTTCAGGTACGTGATCGAAAAATCACCTCAATTCCTAAAAGGTGTTTTAGCTAATGAGAATCGGCGCTGGGTAATCACTTAAGATAAAATTAAATGATATCAAAATGATGGGGAAAACTTTTAAATTAGGACAATTTAATAGATAGATTACATTATTCAATGGATTTTCCACATGATACATGTAAGAATATACCTCTACTAATTCTTGTACTATGTAAATTTTCCTTCTCTCTCTCCATCATCACCAGACCGGTCGCAGTGGTAAAGCTCGTGATCGGGAGGTCGTGCGTTCGAGCCCCGTGCTCGGAGCGGCCGCGTGAAACCCAAGACGTTAATGTAGGTAGTGATTGCTCCTCCGCCAAGAGCTCGGCATTTAGAAGTGAGAATCACGGGTCTTTCGGATATGACCTTAAAAACGGAGGTCCCGTGTGGCACGCACATGAACACTCACTGCTAAAAGCCGCAAGTGCTAAGCATAGGTCTAAATTTGCAGCCCTTCACCGGCAAAGGTGTCGTCTCAATATTGGTGAAATATTCTCCACGGGACGAAAAACAAACAAATAATCAAAATCAATCAACCATCATCACCAGTGGGTAAATCCTATTCAAAGAGCTCATTTCTCATTAAATATGCCTGAACTTTTTAGCATTTTCTTATTTTACATGTATGATTGGTTGGCACTAGTTCGAGCTCTCCGAGCAAAGTTTAGTCGGAAGTGATATGATTGGTTACTTCTGGTCATGCAAAATTCATGAGAAACAAGCAAAAATAGCATTAGACAACCACGGGTTTCAGGGAGCGTATGGGGACTAAACGCTAGGCATCTAAATTTGAAATGAATTGACATGTAACCTTAAAGGTAGGCTTGGGAGATTTTACATATTTTAACCAAGTTCGATAGCGTTTATAATCACGAGTAAAATGATATGCACCTCAACCCCCAGTTCGACTACTATTCCGAGATAAAGTTAAAAATTGCAAATACACGCCTGTTGCGCTCAGTGAAAATACAGAAATACCGGATATGACGTCACAAGTGTGAGACGAAGACGCTTTTGACTGTAGTTGCATGCGTATCTTGGGAAATTTTGAGTTGCAGCATGGTGTACATCCTCATGTATTATTATGTGTTTCCCAAGGATGGCAGAGCAGGCATTCGTCAAATATGCGACTTTAAAATCCTTAGCTGCAAATATCCTTCTCATCTGACTTCTCGCAAAGGGGGGGGGGCTGCGGGCCCGCCCGCGCGGGCGGGGGGGGGGGCCGCGGGGGCGGGCCGGGGGGGGCGGGCTCCTAATTCACTCGCTATCTAACGTGCGAAACCCAGTTCCACACCACCCGATTGTTACTCTGATTTGTCTTTAAGGACCCCTCTATACACTGAAGAAGAAATTAATCACATTGAGTGTTATATCAAGTTTATAATGCTAGTTTTTTAATATATTGCGTAGGGGCCATGTATCCCCAGGCAAACATGTTCAAAGATAAGTAAGTATTGATGAAAAGAAATCACCTTGCTCCTTGAATGAAAACAAACATAGCAAAATAAAGAGTCAGTTTAACTTATCTCTTACGTACTTTGAATGTTACAATGCTTGCACTGATTAAGAATTTTGGTAATACCCCACATGATTACTGAATATTTCAATTTAGATCTAACGGCAGATAACTCTAATTGCTTTAAATTACTAGTCTTTTTGTGTGCAGTGTAGAGAGGGTCCTTAAAGGGGGCGTGGACATGTTTTGATCTTAAAAAAATGGTTAGATTTTCTTTTTTTAATGTTTACAATGCTCACTTATGGAATTTGATTGTCAGCAAAAATTTGAACGTCATTTGCTGAGTTTCAAATAAGATGCAGCACTTACAATTCTTTGCTATATAAACAAGGCTAGAGCCTTGTTTTTATTTACATAAAGATTGCTTCACAGAAAATGCCATGTTTAAAATAAAATGAGATGTGAGAAACACTAGAAACTATTTAACTGTGTTCAGAATGAACTTGTAATTTGACAAAATCTGCTTTAAACGGAACGTATACTAGCATATTCAATATAGGTAAACAAAAACATGGCTCGAACCTTGTTTACATAGCGAAGAATTGTAAGTGCTGCATCTTATTTGAAACTCAGCAAATGACGTTCAAATTTTTGCTGACAATCAAATTCCATAAGTGAGCATTGTAAACATTAAATATGAAAATCTAAAAAAAAAATTATCTCGAAACGTGTCCATGTCCCTTTAAGATAACGAAGAACTAATGGAATTCCGTGTTCTTAATTCATTTGACTGGGACGTACATGTATCATTCTTTGTAAGGAAATAAATGTTCTTCACCGGAGAAATCGCACCAACAAAACAACTTGAGAAAAGCAGCCTGCGTTTGTCAAAAGAGAAGGCTGACATAATTATTTAATTCAGTTGAGTAGTGAGATAATTGAGAACACAGTAATCAGTGGCTGATTTAGAATTGGATGAGTGAAGTTTTTCACGTAATTTAGATAGAACATCTCTGAAATATTTCAGGTGTGTTGCCAACTTACCGGTCTTCTGCAGTACATGTATGTATGTTGCATAGGAAATATATTTATGTCTTGAAATGCTGAGCAAGGTCACCGCAGCTAGTTTAATTTTTGACATAAAACATTTCTTTGACAAAGAAAAATACTGATAACATTAAAAGCGATTTAAAATAATGTTAAATTACAGAAGGGAGCTTACCCGTGGGGGTCCGGGTTAGAATAGGTCCTCAGCATCCCCTTGCGTGTCGTAAGAGGCGACTGAATGGGGCGGTCATTCGGATGAGACCGGAAAAACCGAGGTCCCGTGTCACAGCAGGTGTGTCACGAAAAAGATCCCTCCCTGCTCAAAGGCCCTGAGTGCCGAGCATAGGCCTAAATTTTGCAGCCCTTCACCGGTAATGGTGACGTCTACATATGAGTGAAATATTCTCAAGTGGGACGTAAAACTGTAAATAATCAATCAATCAATCAGAAGGGAGCACAGGTGTTAGTTTCAACCAACCCCCCCCCCCCCTTCTCTGTTATAAATTACCACTTAATTTTGAAAACCTAATTCAACAATGTCTTGCGTACTCAAAAAATCCAAACAGACACAAAAAATACCCTTAGTTCTACTATAAATAATCAGCGAGACAACGTATATCACGATCTCGTACAAATTATGGGGGTGGGGGTGGTGGTGGGGGGTGGTTGTGGTTGTCTGTTGTTGCAACTAATGTTGAATAAATCATTG
>CAJDSM010043519.1:2033-18367 GCA_903981925.1 Ostrea lurida | reverse complement strand
TCCATAGGAGAAACGATCACGATTCGATACCAATACGACATCGTCGATATCGACAGCAAAATGTAGCCATTAAACACCCATATAAGGGAAACGATCTTGATTCGATATCGACAATATCGACAGCAATATGTAGCCATCACACACCCATATTCTCTGCCGAGTATTAAGAAAAAAACCGTAAGAAATTGCAGAAATTTGAGAATATGTTACCGTATATACTGATATGAGAAGATTACATAATTTGAGAACAATTGAGAATACTGTGATATTCGAGAACATTAAAACTATTTATCATAACTGAATTTTAGAACAATGCAAATATTATGGCAGTGAAATGTTTTTTGCCATATTGTTGAGACAGCTAAGAAATCAAGATTAATATTTGATAATATTATAAGAACTTACTGAGAAATTTAGAACAATTAAGAATTATTATGAGAATTATGAGAATTCAATGAGAGTACTTAGTTTTGAACAGTTTGATGGTGTTTGCAACTTAAGTGAAGACTCGCAACAGAATGTGGTAATCAAAACTTTTCAGTTAGGAAATCACTAAAAAGTTAAAACATTTGAAATATTAAAAATGTTTGAGAAATTTAAATGGAAATTAACTCGAATAGAGAACTATGGATGTTTATGAAAATATATCTGCAAAATTGAGAATATTTCTGAGAACTTGAGACTACTTACTGGAACTATTGAACTTTATGAAATTTAGAAACTTACTGAAAACTTGAGAGAACTTACTGTGAACTTGAAAACTTTATGAGTACTTACTGAGCACTTGAGAATTATAGAGAATAGACTTTATGAAAACTTGCTGAGAACTGGAAAACATACTAAATACAATCATTATGGCTGATTCATAAACAGTGACAAGTAAGTTTTGTCAATGCAGATTTTTTGTCAAGGTGATGTAGGTTTTCTGATAGTTCAGAAGAGGAAGGCAAGTGTGTTCCAAATTGAATAACATTGTGATGAAAACTTGCTGATGAAGTATGAGGATTTAATTGACTGCTGACAATACATACAATTTAATACTATAAACGGTGACATGCTGTACAGAATACATCTGGAAAATATAATTAATGGTCTCTGCACTCATCAAATGCAACATGATATCGCAATAAACGTAAACGATGTGTGTCGATCGACCTTCTGTGAACGCATATCTGTCATAAGTTAACTATCTTTTGAAAACACTACAATGTCAATGTCGACGAAGTGAACAATAGCCGACGATACGGTGTCGATATCGCATTCTTCCCGAACTTATTATCTATCAAAAAAATGTTATCTTTCGGGAAAAAATACAATGTGGTTTCAAATAAATTTAGGATATTGGGGTTTGAAATGGCCAATATTGCTTCGATAATCTGTCGATATTGGAATAAATCGTTTCCGTATATGGTTTTTAAGGCTACTTGCCTGTCGATTCGAACGATGTCGTAGTGTATCGAATCGTGATCGTTTTCTCCTATGGATATTTGGAAGTGGCAACTCATTATCCTGTCAATAACCGAACGATTAAGGAATCACCTATTGTTTTCCTATTCGACAAAGGAAGTCGAATATCGCGCGATCGAAGAATTCAAAAACTTTTAGACGCTATAAGTCTTCTTTGTTTAGTGCATTGACGATTATTTTACCGTCTTGGTTGTACTTAATCCAATATGAATCATGATTCGATATCGGAACCATCTCGATTTATCGATAACAAGTTGTAGGTCCAACAACAAGAGAAACACAATTCGATATCAATAATGTAACAGACGTATAGTCATCAAACAACCATAGGACATGTAATGAGATTCGATTCAAAAACACGATAATACTTCGATATTGACACATATATTGTGCGACAGAATATCAATTATCTAATGTGCACCTGAATTGGCAGAACTTATTTAATATTCATACGAAGCAGAAATTTGTTCAAAAACTGTTACGGTGATAAAAAAAAAAACCTGCCGTGTCCTTCAACCTTACATATAGGTAAATAGACGCTTCGTTATAAATTAACA
Organism: Ostrea lurida; assembly: GCA_903981925.1. Classification (NCBI taxonomy): domain Eukaryota; kingdom Metazoa; phylum Mollusca; class Bivalvia; order Ostreida; family Ostreidae; genus Ostrea; species Ostrea lurida. Next base: position 16,343 of record CAJDSM010043519.1, on the reverse strand, counting down.
ATAAATTATTTTCATATGATTCAATTTGATATCCTGAGAACTCGTAAAAAATGACACAAAAGAATCTGACAGATCTGCTCATATTTGGATATTTTGCTTATATTGACCTAATGGCAGACTGACAACTAATCTATATGATAACGTGATGATTATGATTTGCAATGTCAGCATGTCCTTTTATACTGTATACGGTAACCACTATCGACTGCTGTTAATGGTGTGGTATCCTCAGTTGATTCAATACGTAAGGGCATGTCATGCGTATGAGATGTTTAAAGCCGAGGCTTAACTACTAACAAAAAGTTGATGTTGAGGATATAACGAATTTCCGTTTAAAGTCTCATTTCGTCAAATTCTACGGTCGCTATAATGACCTTGTTTGCGGATACAAGTATCACTAAGTCAAAAGTCGATTGCTTTTGTTTTCCAATTGCCCCCCCTTGTTAGACTGTCATTTTCCACAAGATTTGACATACGGGTTATTCCCGTTTACTTTATTCGACTTCGGCTCACGGTGGGTGTGACTGCACTAGAGGATGCTCTCCTCCATGCACTGATCCTGGTCTCGCTTTTGTGAGGTTCCGTGTTGCCCTACTTCTCGATTTTTATATGTTTTAGGACTATGAGAACGATTAGCACATTGTTACTTCGCCATTTTATTTATAAAAGCTGACGAACCTGTCGCTATCATCAAATAAAAGGGAGATTTTTTTCCTGAAAAGTTCAATGTTTCTGAACTGTAATTGTTGGAAAAAGTGCTCAATAAGTCTGTATTAGTGATTCAGTAGATTAAGAAAATGATCTACCTAATCTTTGACTCCGGATATCCCTCCCTAAGAAAAAAGACACGGATTAATCTTGAAGATACAAATAATTAAAAAATGGAATACGTTTTATCTATATACATATACGAGGAAGAAAAAACAAACAATCCGAATTATATAACAGAAGTATACATATAACATAGATTATATCAAATCATATACGAGTACCAATTTTATGCACCAGATCGCATTTCGACAATTATGTCTCTTCAGTGATCTCAAACAAACTGTTGATAATCCGAAAGATGATAAAGGTAAACTTTATAAAAGTGATAAATGTAGTCAAAAGATGGGGTCAAAAACTCGAAGGAAGAGCTAATGCTGAGGGAGAACTAATCCTTAATTCTTTATCATGAATTTCTAATGTTCCACTCGCAATTAAGATACATATCCGTATTTCAAGTTTCTAGTAACAATAAAGTAATGCAACTGGGGCCTGTAGAGACTTTGGGGACTAACAGTCCCCCGCAGAGGCCTCGCCCAGGGGTAACATCAATATAAACATATACGGTACCAATTTTTTAATGCACCAGCATGCGCATTTCGACAATATGTCTCTTCATGATGCTGCAAACCGAAATGGTTGGATAATCCGATACATGAAATGTAACTGTCATAAAAAGTGATCATGTAGTGCCAAAAGATTTGGGGTCAAATAACTTTTCGAAGGATACAGAGCTATGTCTTGAGGAGAATCTTAATTTTGATATAAATTTTTAATTTTACCAACTGCAATTAATTACAATCTGTATTTCAAGCTGTAAATCATACGTAGATTATATAAAACAGAAGATCAATCCGATAATATGCACGGTACATGTACTGACTTTGCTAAAGGTTAACATACCGGGTAACACGGGTACAGGAAATGTTGTATTCGTTTCGTCATTCGTGCTTTTTGAATATGGTCAATATTATATGTAGCATTTTCCCAGAGTGTAGAAACTCATGCATTTTATCATTATTTGACTTTCCCATATTTTTGGATTAACAAAGAATGATTACTCATGGAAACTTTTTTAGAATATAATTGTCCAGCGATTTGCTTCTGAGCTCTTTCACATGATGTAATTATCCACTGTAACTGCTGCCTTAAATTAAACAGTTTTATCATTTATTCCGGATCTATAACCTTTCAAATCAAAATACAGGAGGGATTGTCCCTATTTCTTCGGTTTAGCACAGACGTACTGCTGAATTGTGGTAACTTTTTGACAAGTCAATATTATGTATATCAACGGGGATGCAATTTTTATCAATCTGTTACATTTGAATGGGTAGACACGCATGCTACAATTAGGAAGTGAAATATATAGAATATACATACCTATTCATATCACACCCTGTATCAAGCCGGAAGACACCGATATCAGCCAGAGGGCGGAAGGCCCGAGGCTGATATTGGTCGAGGGCTGTACAGGTGTGATTGGAATAGTATGTTTTATTATGTTATTACATACTTAGAATAACATACAATAACAAGTTCATATTAAACCCCCATTAATTTTTCCTCAATCTCCCAGACACTCTGTCGATTCCCTCCCGTGTCTAACTGCTACTTGAACTTCGATTTTTTCTGCTAGGCCTAGTCCTAATGGCTGCGCCGACTCCAACACATCAAGCTGAATCAGGACACCTAGTGTCATTTAAATCACTAAATATCAAGCTCACTCAATTCTGTTTATCTAAAAAATGTTTTAGTTCGTCTGCAAAGTGTATACTACCTTAACTGATGAAGCGGTAAACCAGCAACAGGGGTTCAGAACGAGGTGTTTCCGCACGCGGAGGCGATATGGATTTGCCAGGCTGATACAAGGATATCAGCCCTAGGTTGATACGTGCTATTGTGAATGTCAATGTGGTACGCAGCGTGCAAAGAAATTCTGTATTTATTCTAAGTATGTAATATATTTATATCTGATTGGAATTTGGTCGTTGAGTAACTTTTATCAATGTTTTTTTTAAAGAAAGCTATTGTGTACGCTGAAAACAAGAGAATTCAAGAATGAACTTTCAATCCTGTAATTTGCATGGGCAACTATCTAGTATCTAGACCGAACAGGCAAGATTTTTGTGTATGAAACATATATGTTCGGTTATTATATATAATAGGTGTGGTTTAAAAATATTGATACATTAATGGGTATTGTTGGAAATGTAAGCTGTCTATATCCAAGTATAAATAGGCCAGGTTTGAGACCCCCCTATCCCCCCCTCTCACTCCGGGATTTAGTGTAGATTTTAATATCAAAATCTTCATTTCAAACAATATCATTGGGCAGTCCGGACTTCTCTACGTAAATAATACTTAAGATATAAGGTCAACAATCTAAATGGTTTGCTTCCCCTCCCCTCAATCTGTTAGGAAAAATTTCGATTTTTAGAAACTGACTAATTTCCCTCTGCCAAAGATTGTTTCACCAAACACCCCGTTGTAGATATCTAACAACTGCGTGGTTAGCCAGCAGCGGAGAACGTTCTAAAACTTTATATAAAAGCTGGACTGAACATGGTTGCTACATCAAGATAAAAGAAAGATTTTTCTTGAAGTTCAATAGTTTCTGACATGTATGGTGTGGACAAGTGCTTCATTAGTCTGTACTTTTGATTCATGTGAAACTAGTGCAAAACTCATCGTACCCAAATCAGCCAATTCTAGATCTTCCCTACAAGAAAAAAAAGACTAAGAATTAAATCTCTGAAGGATTACAATAAATATGAAAATAATGGCAAATCGTTTGATCTCATTACATAACAACGGGGAAGAAAAATGATCAGAACCGACAATATGAAGAGAAGGTGAACAGGCAGTATGAAGGGTGATCACATTACGGTAGGCATAATCGAGCTAGCGCAAGAATACATACGTCCTCATAGGAACATGGTCAGGTCTTATGGTCGCTAAGTCATATATGATAGACCCGGATACTCGGAAATATTCTTGCAGTTTGTCACAGCTCGTGACCTTAGTCATAGCACTTGTCTTCTCACAAATTTACTCTGGATCGCATTCAGCAAAATGAGACTAAGTTACGATATTTAGGAACGCAAAAGGTAGGCCACAATTAAGGGCGAAGGCAGATCCTAGCAAGTAGGAAGAAGTCCACTTAGATAATACACACTCGTGAAGGGAACCATAGGGGCTGCTGTCACAAGCGAACTCGGAATAGCATTCGTTGTTGTGTTTGAGGAAATACATCACACGGCTCATACCGCAAGACGGCAATGATGTTGTTGAGGCGCATCTTTACGAGGATAGGATCCATTCGGAACTTTATTTCAGTGGGTGAGCTAGCACTACACCTCGACAGAAAGGAAATAATAAGGAGGTCAGAAATGTGAAGAGGCTTGTTTACCTGCGGTGGGGCTTGATCGCAGAAAAGCTATGAGTGTTTAGGAGTATTGGGAGAGTGCGTGTTGTAATTGATGAGAAGATAGAATCAAGTTGTTCGTGGGATCTCGGGCTCGGGGCGAAACCTAGCAGAGCGAACTTTTTCTGGTAGTATGCAGATATGTCGCCTTGTGCCAGGTCGCGGTGAATGGTTCCGAGTGATGAGTAGACGTGTGTGATCGCTTGCATACACTCAAACTACGCGCTTGTCGTTTCATGAGTGGTAAATTCATCTGGTCAAAAAATAATACTGAATTTGAAGGCTAATGTAAGTTTTTCCCAACGGAAAAGAGTCAGTTGGTAGTCACATTAATCATGTGTTAGATCAATATCGAAGTGACAATATACATCAACATATTTTCACATAATATCCCGTGAAATATTATACTTATCAGGTTTGTTACTGATATGTCTACAGAATTAAGTCGGGTTGTTCAAGTCCATAGAAGCGAGGCGAGGACCCAAATATAGCCAGCACAGTATGACGAAAGTTCAGCTTTAATCTAAAAAGACGTAACGTCCGCCCCATGTTGCCGTCTATATTTTGTACTCACCGTCTAAAGAATTTTAAGACGCAGTTCAGTGACGCTTTCAACCAATGGGAAACGCAACTATTCTAGTCCAGCAAACAACATTAGATAAAGCGAGCAACACCTCATAAAACACAGTATTGATTTACTAGGGGGATATGACTAAGAGCAGGGCACGCACGCAGGGCTATTAGTAGCCGTGTAATTGCATTTTTTTATGAAACGTCTACATGATGGGAACAACATTTGTTCACTTCAATAATGATAGGACATGAACAGAGTCGGATTTCCGTGGAAGTAATGATTATAATAACAGAATTATAATAAACAGGACATAGTTCCTTATTGCTAACGATGTAGACGTTACTAAGGAATCTCGTTTAAAGTCATCATTTTGCAAATTCCGAACAAGTCGCCTATATGGCCTTACTTGTTTGCGAAGTATGCTGCTAAGTCATATGTTAGCTGCAATGGATTTTTTTCATTCAACTTTGATAGACGTCATTTTCTCTACTAGTTTTGCCACAACGTATTCAGCCGTTTACTTTATTTCGAAGACACACGAACTCCACCACGAGATCTCAGAGATGCCTCCATAGCACCTGATCCTGGCGCCATCATGCATAGATACCGGACGGCGAGTGAGGTGTGGGCATCGTCAAGCAGCGACGCGAGAAGTAGATTGAGGCTCTGGCCCGATTTTATACGTATATTCAATGGACCCGATACAAAAACAGTAGTCACACACACGCACAGGGTTGTGCTAGAATATAATAACATTCGATAATAATCTATAGTGACATATGTATAGGACAGAACTATCGCAATTCACATAGGTTGGCATTCGGTATATAGGATCTTACTGATGTCCGAACTCCCAAATCAATGAAGTCTTTCCATGTATACTCGTGAACTGTGCATACTTAATAAGTTAATAAAACATGGCATTCACCGGCAACTAACACTCTACGTTAATGAAACAGGACGGATTCATGCTTTGCATAGGTAACGCGAGGTACCGTTGTTTGTCGACACCCGAACATCCCGTGGAGAGCACACATGGTGTATGTATTTACAGTGTGATATCAGACAAGCGCACCACAAAGATGCTGGAGTAGATATCACGCAATTGGTCTAATGGAATATATCTAATGTGGGGTGTACTCATTCTAGGGGCAGTCTGACAGCCAAACAGAATGTATGTGGCTCGGAGGTGGCGTGAAACATCACGTTTAATAAGAATCATTTCGCAAATATCCTAGGTCGGTAGTTACGATCGGCTAGTCGGCCTGTCATGCAAGGGGGTCAAAGGATGGCTTTCATAAACATATCACGCTTATATGGAGCGTTCTCGAACTACGGGATTACTATGGACTCTATGGACTGCACGACAGTAGAGAAGCATTGTGTGAGCCGAAGCGGTGGGACGGATGATCAACTAGGTAAGATGCGAATGACTCTGTGTGTTACCAAAGCACCTGCCATCGCGTCCCCATCGTGCGCACGAGTAAAGTATGTTTGACGCGACACCAGAACGTGCAGATCTTTGGTAATCTTTAAGACTCCGCCTAGAAGAGCCTACTTAGTGTTATCAGAGATAGTGGATGATCACGCCGACATTCAAGTACATACACGTGAAGGCACACTGGTTCTCCTTGATATAGAATAAGGGCACGGTGCAATATCGTTCGAAATGACAGGAGCCTATGGTCAAGGATGGCGACTTTAAACTCAGTAAGATTGTTAGATGTAATGGAATACCAAGCGTAGCATAAGCACAAATAAGCCCTACCGAGAGCCGATAACGGCTCAAAACGAAGAGGGACACCATACGGGACCGACAGCAATATACACTGGGATTGGCTTCATAGAGAGGAGGCAGAAGTTAGAGGTTCTAGAGTGGTCTACTCACTAGTTACTTTGCACACGATAGATTCCTATCACCCCCGGAGAGAAGTATCAACCATGCAAATTAGAAAAAAATACGACGTGCACACACCAGCACACAAGATTACACGAAGGGTTGTAGCGATCATGCCAAAGTCCTAACATATGTACACACAAAACGAGGAGTTGGGCAAGTTCACTGGACCCCATCTCGGTCAATACTTAGACGCTGTTTTTACGGATAACGGCGAGGAGAGTGGACGGCGAGACTAAGAAGGAGATGATGGGGTGCATGCACCGTTGAGCACGGCAGCTAGAATTGTATCTGAGCGTTGATATACTAGCTGGCCTTCTCGCACATGGATTCCCTGTTCGAGCTGTACTTGTCATTAGCATGTGTATCAGTGTGGTGATTTTATCTTCTCAACAAGAGGGGAAGTCGCTCAGTATCGATGTGTGTGTGAATATATGAGAAAGCACGATAATAAAGTTGACACAGGCTGTTTAAATCCCAGCTGTCGCTGAATCAACCATAGTGGGAAGTTCGAGGGATCAGGCACATTGAGATCATGGCGTTATGGCCATTTTATTACTCTGTGTGGCTTAGAATAGCTTAGGATTTTATGTAAGCGCCTTAGGGTAATTCTGACTTGTTAATCAGCGAGCCAGTAAGGCCTACAATGAAGGATGTATTAAAGGCCTCACACTATACTTTTTTTATTGCATCATACTTACGGAAATCTATCGATCCGGATGCAACATATGTAACGGATGATAAGGTTGGGAGTCAACTATGGAAAAAGTGCCGAGTAGCCAAACTGTGGGGCATCTGGGTGGCATCAGAGTGGCAACGGAAGCAGGTAAGCACGCTCTAGGATTCCGCTGTTGACCGGCGACACCCGCTGTGTAGCGCCCACTGCGCTGATCACATATCGAGACTGAGTAAATTACCGTAGTTGTAAAGACACATAATGCTGTGAACAGCAGCGGACTAAGTAGTTGTTATAGGAAAGCATTTTGACCCTAAGATAGAAGAAGCTATTGGCAAACTGAGATGTCGTAGTGCCATTGGAGAGTGCGAACATGATTCTTATAAACGTGATGTGAAAACCCCGACAACACTTGTTTGTAAGAGTACCTGACCTTGGAATTAAGAACAATTGATGCATATGCATCTTGTGCTTATTGACAAAGGTAAGATACATACACCATCTATGCAGTTACATATGGCGATCAGGTAGCATGCAATAAGCTGAATCGTCCTTTTTTGTCCATAAACGTAGAAGTGTTTTACGTTTGCCGTGAATGCCAATGGTTTATTAAAATTAATCCAAGTACGAAATATACATGGAAGACGTTCTTGATTGTGAAGCTTCTCTGATCAGGAATATCGAATCAACCTATGAATCGAAGAGATGTTATTCATAGATAAAATCTTGTCATATATCGAATGTTTTAAAGTTAATACACCGCGCAGATATGTTTATTGTTATGAATACACATAATACACAAATCGAGGTGTGGGGCAACACGGACCTCCGACAAAAAGTGAAGGCAGGATCAGTGCCATGGGGAGTCCAGCAATCCTCTACTGACCGGTCACATAGCCCTGAGCCCACATTCGAAATAAAGTAAACGGGAATACCGTTGTCAAACCAGTAAGGAATATGCAGTCTATCAAAGTGTATGAAAAATCCATGCAGTAAAAAATTGACTTAGCGATACTTCGCAAACAAGGCTTTAATAGCGACTGTTGAATTTGCAAAATGATGACTTTAAACGAGATTCCTAGAAGTCTAACCCTCGTGCTTAGCATAATGGGCATATGTCTGTTTATTAAATTTGGTTCAGTATAAATCATTATTCAAACGGAACCCTTTCATGTCTTCTAGAGTGAACAATGTATTTCCCATCACTGGAACGTTTCAAATAACAAAATAGCAATTACGGGTACTAATACCTGCGTGCGTGCCTCTTGCCTCTTAGTCTGATCCCCTAGTAAATCATCTGTCGTTTATGAGTTGTGGGCTCGCTTTATTTCTCTTCTGTTGTTTTTGCCTCGACTATGAAGGTTGCGTTTCCCATTGGTTGAAAAAGCGTCACATGACTTGCGTCTAAAATTTCTTTTAGACGGTGAGTAGCAAAATATAGACGCAACATGCGCGCGTTTACGTCTTTTTTATTTTAAGCACTTTTCGTCATACTGTGCTGGTCTATATTTTGGTCCTCGCCTCGCCTCTCATAATGGACTTGAACACCGACATAATTCTGTAACAATCAGTAAAACCTAATAAGTAAATAATGATTTCACGTGATAAGATGTGAAAATTATTGTATGTATATGTACATTCGATATGAATAACAATGAAATGTGACTACACTGACTCTTTCCGTGGGGAAATATTACATAAGCTAAGAAATAATATATAACCTTTGACAATCAACGACCTATTAGCCCAAGAACAAAACTTCATGCTATGAAACACTCGCAGTCTACCCTCACATTATTGCCATACCTTAAAGAAAAGTTCGGTCTCTGGTTCCAGCAATCGATCTGTTTTCCATAATATCTGCATAAATAGTCCCCCTAACTCTAAACTCGATCTGGATCAGCCTAGATTAACACTCGTATTTTCCTTTATTTACATTTACGAAACGGTTGAGCTATACCACTGAAAGAGGAGCTGTCCCCACAGAACAAAACATTGATGAAACGCCTCAAAACAACAGCGAATGTATCGAAGTACAGTTACCACCCCTCGTAGAGCATGGCGTCCACCGATGTAGGGATATCAATTGGAATTGTTTTGCAGCCCTATTCTAACTTTGCATTATGATACTAGAACAATATTTAAGACTGGAGATACAGGAAATATGAGAAAGACAATGTGGAAGGATGAGTGAAAGAGGACAAGATATTCCAGACTTAAGGCATATGTTACTTGATTAGCAAAGACTGTACATTATAATCGTGTATATAATACGGATTTGAGTTCCCTGTTGTCTTTTCAATATCAAGCTATATTATCCTGTATTTGCTATGTAATGGATGCGCGAATCTGTGATCTCTTAATCTGCCTGTATAAATAGTGTATATGAGCATAAAACGATTGCCAGTAATTCATAGTATTACCGTATATCGTAGCTAATGATGTCAGAAAGGATCGTACACTAATGGCATATTGTCTTAAATTATTCGTGAGCTGAGGAATCCTAGATTTGGCTATTGGGCGTACGATAATTGTTGCCATTATTCACCATGATATCAAAGTCAGACTAGAAGTCTCACAATGCACTGCGCACACGCACATCTATACACTATAGAGCGACACAGCAATTTGGAACTTCAAGAAAAAATCGTTATTCTGGATACTGATACTTTAGTTGTACTAAGAGTCGATTAGCAACCAGTTTCTCAGGCAAATCTCATATAAAGTTCTAAAGGTTCTCGCCGCTGCTGGTAACACAGTTGTTAGATTATTCGTACAAGCGGGGTGTTGTGAAACATATCTTGCAGAAGAAATGTCAGTTTAAAAGATGAATTTTCTTACAAGATTTGAGGGGAGGGGTGAAGCACCATTTAGATGTTTAACCTTTATCTTAGTATTATTATAACGTCGAACAGTCAGACTGCCCTAATGATTTGTCTTTGAAATGGAAAATTTGATTTAAGATCTACATAATTCCGGGGGGGGGGGATGGAGTCTCAGACGGCTATACTATTGGATATAGGAACAGCTTACATTTCCAAAGATACCCCTATTAATGTATTCAATATTTTTTAAAACCACACCATTCTATATAACCGAATCATATATTTTTCAATAACAAAATCGTTTGCATGTTCATGTGATAGATCTATGATGTTGCCCATGCAAATACAGGATTGTAAGTGTATCTTGATTCTTTGTTTTTCAGAGGTACATCAATAGCTATTCTTAAAAAAGGAAAATGTAGATAAAAGTTTATCAAAGAATAAATTCCATCAGAGAATAAATATTTATTACATACTTAGTAAAATCAGATTTTTTGAACGCTGCGATACCGAGATGCCATCACTAATAGCCGTATCTAACACTATAGGCTGATATCCTGTATCAGCCCCTGCAAATCCATTCAGCCCTCCCGGTGCGGAATCACTCGTTCTGGACCTTTGCTTTTTACCGCTTCATTCATTTATGTAGTAATAACACTTTGCAGACGAACGTAACATGTTATTTAGATAAACAAGATCTGGAGTGAGCTTGAATTTAAGTGGATTAAATGACGACTAGTGACTCATGATTCAGTGACCTTGTTTGGCCGCGGCCCGCAAGCCATTTATGGATAGCCTAGCAAAAACATCGAAGTTCAAGTACAGTAAGACACGGGGGATGATAGGTGTTTGGAATGAGATAAATTAATTTGTTTTAGATATGACTGTTTTGTATGTATTACTATAGTATGTAATAAACATAATAAAACATACTATTCCATATGACACTCTGTAGCTCCAGCCCTCGACAATATCAGCCCCTTCGGGCCTTCGGCTCTGGCTGATATGGTGTCTCGGCTGATACAGGGTGTGATATGGAAATAGTATGTATTTTCTATAAATATCATCATTAATTAGTCAGCGAATGACTGTCTACCCATTCAATTAAACAGATGATAAAATTGCATCCCGTTGATATACATAATATATGACTTGCAAAAAAGGTTACACATTTAGCGGTACGTCTTGTAAACCAAGAAATAGGGATAGACCCATTCCCTCTGTATATTGATTTGGAAAGTATCGTCAGAATGAGATGGATAACGACTGTTATTTATTTAAGGGCAGAGTACAGTGGGATATACATAATGTGAAGGAGATCAGAGAAGTCGCTGACAATTTATATCGTAAAAAAAGTATTCCTGAGTTAATATTTTTGTTAATCCAAAAATATGGGCAAAGTCAAAATAGTGATAAAATGCATTGAGTTGTCTAACTCTGGAAAGATGCTACATTATATTTGGAGCATTCAAAAGACGAAATGACGAAACTGAATGACACCCATATTCCCGTGTACCCGGTGTACTGTGGACGGGTATTACTTTAGCAAGGGGGAGGGGATGGGTCCCCGGGGGGAGTCAAGTACTGTACGTGAAATTAGATCACGGATTGACTCTCCATTGTTTATATCATCTATTGTACATGTGTACTCAGCTTTGAAATACGGATATGTCTTAATTGCAGTGGAAAATATTAAAAATTCATTATCAACGAAATTAAAGGAATATCTCCTCTCAGACATAGTTCTGATCCTTCGAAGTTTCTGATCCCAGATTCTTTTAGGCAATACATTGAATTCCTTTTATGAAGTTTTACCTGTTCAGGTATCGGTTTCCAACACTTTCGGGTTTGAGCATCAACTGAAGAGACATATGTCGAAATTGCGCATCTGGTGCAAAAAATTGGTAGCCGTAATATGATTTAATTATGACCTGGGTCGAGGCCTTCTGCTGTGGACTGGTTATGTCCCGCCAAGGGTCCTACAGCCAGTTGCTATGTACTTTAAGTTGTTACAGCTTGACAATACGGATATGTATTACTTGCAGGGTAACATAGAAGAAGCAGAGGAAATTCGACTATAACGACGTCATAATACAAAATATTATGTGGAGGGGTCTCACACGTCTAGCTCTTATACGAGAGGCGTATCACCCATCGCCTATGTGCGGGCATACAGTGTATACTATTTACCCAGTTTTAATGAACATTTCACTCTGATACACAGGATATCCAAGAATTGCGTCGGTTTGAATGTTCAGCTGAAGGAACATAAATTTGATCGAAAATGGGCATCTGGTGAGTAAAATGTACACCGTACTATGAATTCAAATAATCAGTGGTTATGTATATTCTGTTATTATAATTCGGGATTGTTTGTTTTTTTCTTTCGTCCTATATGTTATAAGGAGATAAATAACGATAATTCCATATTGTAGTGATTTTGTGTAATTATCTTTATGACAGACGATGAATCGTGTCTTCGCGCTATCTCTTATGCTGAGGCAGTCATCGGAGAAGGATGTCAGGGAATACGATGGATCATTTGCATTTATATCTACATGATCATAATACAGACTCAAAGAGCACTTTCCACACAATACAGTCGAAGACCCACATTGAACTTCAAGGAAAAAATATCTTTCCTTTGTATTTGATGATAGCGCAGATAAGTCTACTTGAGAGTATACGGAAGAGCAATTAAGCATGTGACACACAATTATGTCCACAAGAACATCGATTCCGAATCGATGGTAGTAGGGCACAACACGAACCTACGACCAACTGAGTAAACTAAACACAATGTGCCATGGGAGTAAGCCTCCTCTGAGTGACAGGTAAACCAACGTAGAAGCAGAATCGAAATAAGTAGTCAAGTAACGGAGATATACGCCGTATGTGCACACATCTTGTAGGAAATGAACAAGTACACACGACATGCAAAGGGCATGAGAATAAAGCAGAACACTGTAATGCACTTAAGTGATACTTTTTGATACCGACTATAACTAGTACATTCAGATATGCGAACCGCTATAATATTATATGCAGAAGCTGAGTGACATATATATGTATATATACATAAAGATTAAGCTGACGAGAGATATATATAAATTGGTTAAGAGAAGTTATAGGTTAGGCGGTACTGTCTTGTTAAAAATCAATAACGCATAGACATGCCTTACGTTTAGCTTGATAAGCATGGAAGTCGTGATGAACATGAGAGAGTAAGCCAGGTGATAAAGTGGTGTACACTTATACATATAAAAGATGCATGACTGATTGCAGAGTTCATAATCATCCGTGTTATCATATAGTGTTGTTGTCAGTGCGTCGTGAGAGAAACAAGGTGAAGCAGATATAAAGATTCAGGCTAGGGATCATTTGATAATTTCGAGTTCACCAAGTGATATCATATGAACATTACATATGAAAAATATTATGTTAATTGTAAGATAGGCGCTATTTACCTATATGTAGGTTGAAGGACACGGCAAGTTTTTTTTATCCCGTGAAACAGTTTTTTGAAAAATGTCTGGCTTCGTATGAATATGAAGATAAGTCTGCCAATAAGTGCACAATTAGTATAATTGTATCTCTTGTCAGCCCAATATTGTTATCAATATCGAAGCATTTCGTGTTGACATCGATCATCATTACATTTCCTATGGATGTTAATGACTATACAGTGATTAATATATTGATATCAATTGTTGTTCTCGCTATTGTTTGACACTCAACTTGTTATCGAAATCGATATGGTTCGATAGTCGAATCATGATTCATACTTGATATAATACAACAAGACGTAAAAATAAATCGTTCAATGCATAACAAAAGACTTATACGTAAACCAAGCTTTGAATTCTTCGAATCGGGAATATTCGACTCTTTTTGTCGAATAGAAAACAAGGTGATCCTTAATCGTTCCGTAATAGATAACTGAGTTTGCCATCAAATATCCCATAGGAGAAACGATCACGATTCGATTACCACTACGACATCGTCGATATCGACAGCAAATACTGTAGCATTAACATCCAATAAGGGAAACGATCTTGATTCAATATCGACGATATCGACAGCAAACTCGTAGCCATCAAACACCCATATTCCAATTATTTGATAAACCGACCATTGTAATTT
>CAJDSM010043513.1:450-14000 GCA_903981925.1 Ostrea lurida | reverse complement strand
TTTCTGTTAAAGTTTTGCAATTTTGGTCAAATAAATTCAAGATCACAAGGTCAAACATCAAGTAAAATTGTTTTCCAAAACGAATCTATCTACAAAATATGAAAGCCTTAACTTGAATAGATCAGGAGATAGTGCCAAGGTTAGGTTTTCTTAAAAGGTCAAACTCCAGTGTTAATCCTAGAAATCAAAACCAACGTCTTGTCACGAGGAATACACATATGGAATATGGGAACCCAATATGACAGACAGACGGACGGACGGGACAAAAGACTATGCGACCCAGTCCTCCGACTTAAGTTACTGGGGCATTAATGAGTCTAATGTTTTATCAATCAAAATAAAAATTTGAAGAAAAAATCACCCAATCCTCCAAAAAGAAAAAAAAAAAACAACAACAAAGAAACAAAACTAAAAACCAAAAACACCCCCCCCCCCCACCAAAAATCGACCGTCTTAAAACAGAACAAAACGAAATTACCAAATAGCAACGGAAGGGGGTGTCCCTAAAATAAACTATTCTTGGGTTTAGCCGGACCATTTAGTGACAAATTCAGTAACCTGGATGTTTGAGCTGTTTATTAAACATATACAACATCTGTGATGATCCAGCTCACCCACCCCCCCCCCCCCCCCCCCGCTTTGACAGGTGCCCGTCCTGGACTTCATGCCAGTACAATAAACGATAATCATGTCAACATAAAGTAACATGATACTTTTACATACCTATAGGAATAGTTCCGTGCCAATCTAAATCTATTTTTACTACGGACTAAGATTATTGTTTGATAATTAAAGCTCTGTTCTATAACTAGCGACAAAAGTTATAGATTGATTTAAAACTAATTACCAGATAATTAGGCATATTGGGTAATCATCCAAGGGATGTTAAACCCTGTTTGGCGCGCGTTATGATGAAATTTCATTTGATTTTGATCAATCGATATGCTTCTTGTAGATTTTACAGGGTTCCTGAGAAACCAAGGTCGCAAACAGAATTATGTAGCACGAGAAAAAACAATGCAGAATAGCTCGATTTGGACAAAGTTTTGCCATTTCCACCAGAACATACACACTGAGTATGTTCATTGAAATTAACATCTTCAAAGCGCTAAGAAGAGCTGCCTCGCTTTTTGTCACCTTCTGGGTTTTCTAAATTTCTTTCTATCGTTTCAGGATAACCGCCAACATAGAACTGGTCTGGAGGTAATCACACTTTTTTTTTTTAGCACAAATTCATACTCATACTATGTATGATAGTTTATCAGGGTGGTCAATTTTTGGAGTTTTGCATTGGTGTATCTAAGATCTAATCCCCCAAACATCATGAAATATCATAAAATACAAGAATTTGCTTAAAATCACCACATTTTTGTAATGAAATTTGAAAATTCGATATAGAGCACATATCTTGACCAACAAGATGGTATCAAAATTCGAACCTTCCTGGCATCATATTTAATCTGACAAAAAATGAAATTGGTCCAAGCCTGTGCTCTATATCGAATTTTCGTATTTCGTCACAAAAATATGGCAATTTTAAGCAAATTCTTTTATTTTATGATATTTCATGATTTTGGGGTGATAAATCTCAGATACCCCAATGCAAAACCCCAAAAAAGTTACCACCCTGATAAACTATCATATACAGACTATCATTTGTGCATAAAATGATTTGTTGAAATTTCACTTTAATTTTGACAGTATCACAGGACCGATTTTCACTTTTCGACACCTTTGTCGCATTTTGTAATTTCGCAATATAACTGTCATGCATTTCATGATTTATAGGGAAATTCTTTATAAGTTCTTTCCAAAGTTTTGGGATTGCTGATATAATTCCATTATAAGTTAAGAAATTTGTCTAAGGTTCGGTGTGTGTGTGTGTGTGTGTTGTTTTTTTTTTGTTTTTTTTTTGTTTTGTTTTTTTAATTTGTAAACGAGAAAAAAATTCCTTGTGTGTCGGTGAGATTGTTGATAAAGAAAACCCCCTTTTAATCCAAGATGTTTTACAAACCTGTTGTTTATCTATAATATTTCATTATTGTGCCAAAGTGGCTATCTTAGAATTTCTGAGGGGGCCGTGGCAGGATGTTGTACAATTTCACCCCATGCATTCATTGTATTGTACCAAAACTATCAAATTCTTTTGATGCAATCAAGAGACATTCGTTTCGAAGTTGCCAAATATTCGAATATCTCAATTTGTCAAGTTTATCAGACAATTTCTCAAGTTTATCAGATAATAAAATTGTCCATAGAGACCTACAAAGTCAAGGTGATTAAAACCCTAGCTTTTCGCAATTTAAGAGTGAATATGGGAAACTTTCAATCCACCATTATCTATATCATTCATCATAATATTTCGCTTAATTCTGTCGATTTTATTATTCCAGATAAATTTGAAAATAAGTTTTTGAATCTCGTCAAATATCTGGAAGTGGATGAAAAATGGTAAAGCTAGGGTTTTTGCCTATAGTTGTAAGATTTCTAAAAACCCAACCATGCAATAGATTTTTCATTGATTGCAGTTTTTCTTTAAAATTATCTTCATTAAAATAATCTTTTTTAAAATCATATATGATACCAAGAAGCTTGAATTTTCCTTCATGATTCCAAAGTAAATTTTGATTTGTTTTGTACTCCTCACCACTGCCCCTTTTTACCCCAATCCAGACGGCTTGTGTTTTATGAAAACCAGAACATTACGCGAAGGACTCTCAAAAGTAAAGTGATGAATTTAAGCTATCGAGATCATCAACCAGTGTTAGAGCTGAATCATCCGCGTATTGGCTGATTAGATATTCGGTAAACGCTATTAGATATTCGGTGACATTTATTTTAATCTCTTTCATATTAGGGTTATATTCCATAGATGCGCTGCTCAAGAAGTTCAGCCGCTAAGATAAATATATAGGGGGAAAGAGGATTCCCTTGAGGAACTCCTCGTTTAATTCTGAAGAAATCCATTGTTTAGGACTAACATTGTTCAGGACTAAAGATGAAATAGTTTTGAACCAATTCACACGCGATGCCCCCTTCCCCCAAGTCTAATGTTCTTGATAATAAAATTCCAATTCAAGGAGTCAAAAGCTTTTTCGAAAGCCATTAAAACAAGTAATCTGGGTAAATTTTCCTTATTCAATCTTTCAGTTAAATCGTATAGGATCCTTGTGTTCTCCCTGATATAACGACCATCTAAAAAAAAATCCCTTTCTGTTTTAGTAATAAGTTTACTTAGAACTCTTTTCGTTCGGTTTGCCAAACAAGATGATGCAGTCTTATAGTCAACATTTAAAAGTGAAATAGGTCGCCAGTTTCTTTTATATATTTCTTTGGGTAAACATGTAATTACACCTTGTCGCTGAATTATGGAGAATGAACCAAAGGGGTAAGCATAATTTAGGGAGTTACGTACAAACGGATGCAAATTTGACCAAACAAATTTATAAAATTCGGCGGTGTATCCATCAAGTCCCGGTGACTTTCCGCTTTTTATATTCCATAGTGTACACAAACATTCGTCTTTTGAGATAGGTCCCTCTAAAGATTCACTTGTCTGCATCTGAAATGCATTCTCTTGCGTTTTGATTGTTATTTTTCCGATATAATTTTGTATCACTGGAGTAGTCGAGCGGAACATTAAAGAGACTCAATAATAACGGAACCATTACCAAGTATTTCAAGTTGTTTAGAAATATTCTCAAAGAATTCGGAACGGTCTCCATTTGGACTGTATAACACAGTTCAGGAGTGTTTGACATTACAGTAACTAATATTAGATCTAAAGTTCCCGAGATTATCTTTCATAACATTCAAAATCTCAAACTGAAACGAATTTTTAAAAGAGGCTTTCTACGGCGTGAGGTGTAAGTTGATGTCAATTCTTTGGGAAGTGATTTTTGATTTCTATTGAAAGAGCTCGGGAAATTAAAAAAGAACAATTTGGGATTTTCGATTGCTTGTTTCGAGCTACAGTGTTTTAAAACATGACCTTTTTGCACTTAAAAATTTACTATAAGATTTATTCATTTTACTCCATTCGTCTGTTGGTGTAAACAACAACATATAGGAATACAGATCCAAATCATTACATGAAAATAGAATACATAATAATTTCTTCTTACAATACAGATATCAAACAAAGCTTTAATATGTAATTGGACAATAAATTCATATGACCTTTCTGACACTTGGATATACTGAAAAACTCATGGGTTATCAGAATTTCAGAGTAAAAAAAATACATTTTAAAGGGAGTGATGTCAATATTCTTAAATAAATTACGTAAATTACTTCAGAGTCTTGTCTCAAAAATTTAAAATGGAACATTTCAAAAGTAGAGATCTCCGGTTCAAATCTTTAAATAATTGGCCAAAATACTGATTTTTTGGAACAGAATTTCGAGTAAATTGACTTGACATTTTAAAGAATAATGCTATTCTGTTGGAAAAATACATCAACCAAAATTAACCAAATAACATATTTGAAATAGTTCCAAGTCTCTCTACTGTAATCAATTAATTTTAAAACTGTAATATACGAATAGGGGTATAACAATGAAGGTATATTGGATGAATCAGAAACTGTAAAATCAATGCTTTTGATTAATCAATCTTCCGCACAAAATTATAAGTCCTACCAAACCCTTTCAAAATCTGGAATTGCACAACATCTTCAGCTGGAAGGGTTTCAAGTTGTAAACTACGTAACATATACTATGCACCGCATGGAGTCAGCAATTGAACCAGCTAAATACTTTAGTGATAGCGTTCCCTGCGCAGTTGTTCTCAAAAGTAGCCTACAACTCCTTAAAAGAGATAGCAACTCCTCTGTTATATGCAAGGCTATGAATTTCTGAATCACGCCCTATAACAGTCATGACCATTTAACTTCGGGACATGACGAAAGTCCAGACTTTTTGCTAGCCTTTTGTGATCAAAGATACAGAAAACAAATTCAGTGTATCTGTAGGCAATTTTTTTTTGCAGTATCTTCTAGTTCAAAGCTAAACTTACTTACGACTTGTCAATTTAAGAGATATAAGTCCTAAAGATAAATCCTGTAGGATGAATGGGGATTTTTTATCCTATCAAAATCCATATCATTATCCTATGGGAGAAAATTACCTATAGGAAAAAACTCCTATGATTTATCGGATAATTAATCCTACAGAAATGAATTAGATTAAATGTCCCAGATAATTGATTGGATTTAATATCTCTGTTGTTTACTAAAAATGGGATAAGTGTCGATTGGATTTTTATTTGAGACACCTTTATTCTAATTCATTTTCTTAGGATTATATTTCCTATCGAAATCATTGGATTTTTTTTCCTATAGGATTTTTCTTCATAGGATAATGATAGGATTTGAGTAGGGATAAAAAATCCCCCATTCTCCTACAGGATTTTTATCTTTATAGGACCTTATATCTCTTAATGTACAAGTCGTAGTAACTTTAGCTTTGAACTAGAAGATCTGCAAAAAAAATCCTACCAGATACACTGAATTTGTTTTCTGTATCTTTTGACATAGAAAGGGTTAGCAAAAACTCTGGACTTTGTCCATGTCGTCATGTCTGAAGTTAAATGTCATACTGTTCTTTTAACCTCATTAATTAGCCCAGCATTGTTCAACTTCTGTTGATGAGTATCGACAAGGAAGTTAATATCGTATTTTTATCGTATTAACCTGTATCGATTTCATCGTATATCCTTGAGTGTGTACATGTGTATGTTTGAAATATCGATGATAAATAGATAATGTGTATATTGTGCTGAGGAAGAGAAAGAAATAATAGTTAAATTATTATTCTCTGTTGTAATGAAACCCAATGTACGAGGTTTGCAATTAGTCCTAATCAATTAATTGATACCGTTTACAATTACCGTAACGTCTTTGAAATTTTAAAGGTCCTGCGACAATTTCCTGCGACAATTCCATAATAATTTTTTGTTTGTTACTCATAAAAGATTCATGTTTCCATTTATTTTTTTCCGAAGACTTTTGATGTGTTTCGTATTATTCTGAAAGATAGGACATTGGGGAAAAAACTTTTAAGACATAATTAAAATATGTTTCAAAGGATACATGATCGTTATTATGATTGTAAGAAAGATAATAATTGGGTAAAAAGATAAAAAGAAAATTTTATAAATATGACTTTGAAATATCAAAGAGGACATATCTGTGCATAACCAACTAACGTATTTGCGAGATATCGTGAAAACGTGAAGGTAACAGCTGTACTTAATGACTCTTTGCCGGTATGACCTGCCATTGGATCAAATGCTGTCTGATGTGTTTCATAGCAACTGTCAAGTCATTTTCATACACTAATTTGACTATGTACAGATTACTCCGTTTACCTGGTCAGGATAATGGGTTCACGGCGGGTGTGACCGGTCGATATGCTTACTCCTCCTAGGCACCTGATCCCACCTTTCAGAGATATATCACTGAAGTTTAGACACCCGCACTTACCTCAAACGCTTCGTTCACTTATATTGCCCCTTTTTGCCACGTTTCACATGAAATTTGCAAAAAATCACAACCCTCTGTAGGACATTTTCCCCTAAAGACAGCTCGTGGTAAGTCATTTCTCCCTCAACACGTGAACTCGTCGTAAGACCCTGTCCAAGAAGACAATTTGTCTTTAAAGATATTTCTTGATATACTGTAAAACATGTCCTACTCAAAACAGTTCTTCCTATTAGAAGCGATTTGTCTTTCAGGACGGTCTGCCAATAAAACCTGTCACTGGGTCAAATTCTGTCTGACATGCTTCATACCAATTTGTAAGGCCTGTCTGTGTACACTGATTGCTCCGTTTGCATGATCAAGGGATTCACGGCGGATGTGAACGGTCAACAGGGGATGCTGACTCCTCCAAGACACCTGATCTCACATCCAGGGCTTCGTGTTTGCCCAACTATTAATTTGTATAAAATTCCTTAAAGGAGTTAATGAGATTGAGACATTTTTTTACAGAAAAAAAAAATACAAAAATACAAAAAGTACAAGTTAAGACATGTACATTTTAACAATTGTTTTGTAAAAAGTATATCAATATACTTCCGCAACACTTAAGGAATTTTTGATTGATTAACATCAAAGCGACTAGGTAATACTACTTATACAATTAAGATTCGAGCTATGCTTTATACCAATTTAAAGAATCGAAAATTCGGAATTATCATGATTTCAGGACGTGTGCCGGCTAATTGAATTAACTAGACCTTGATCTTGAAGGTTTTTGTACTAACTAATAATGACAAGATAATACAACAATTATGATGTCCGGCAGAAAACTACATGTACCTTCAACAACAATAATCAGTAATTTGATCGTTTAATAACTACATTGTAAAGAATGAAAATTATTCAGTTTACCTCATCGAGATATTGGACTCACGGCGAGTGTAACCAATCAATAGGGGATGTTTACTCCTCCTGATCCACCTCTAAGAATGTCAAGGTTTAAGGGATGTTCTCTCCCCTAGGCCCTGATCCAACCTCTAGAATGTCCAGAGGTTTAGGTGATCTATGTTTACTCTCCTAGGTCACCTGATCTCCACCGTCTAGAATGCAAGTTAGGGGATGTTCTTACTCCTCGTTGAGGCAACAGCTGAAATTCCACCTCTAGAATTGTCAGTGTTAGGGATGTGTTTAGCTCCTCTTAGGCACCTTGATCCCACCTCTAGAATGGGTCAAGGTTTAGGAGTGGTTTACTCCTCCTAGGCACCTGAATCCCACTCTAGAAATGTCAAGGTTTTAGGGGATGTTTTACTCTCCTAGGGCACCTGACTTCACCTCTAGAATGTCAAGGTTTAGGGATGTTTACTCCTCCTAGGCACCTGATCCACTCTAGAATGTCAGGTTTAGGGGATGTTTACTCCTCCTAGGCACCTGATCCCACCTCTAGAATGTCAAAGTTTAGGGGATGGTTTACTCCTCTAGGCAACCTGATCCCACCTCTAGAATGTCAAGGATTAGGGGATGTTTACTCCTCCTAGGCCACCTGATCCACTCTAGAAAATGTCAAGGTGTTAGGGAATGTTTACTCCTCCTAGGCACCTGATCCACTCTATAAATGTCCAAGGTTTAGGGGATGTTTACTCTCCACGGCACCTGACTCCACCTCTAGAAAGTCAAGTGGTTAGGGATGTTTTCAACCTCCTAGGCACCTGAATCCACCCTGACAATGTCAAGGTTTAGGGGATGTTTACTCCTCCTAGGCACCTGAGTCCCACCTCTAGAATGTCAAGGTTTAAGGGAGTGTTTACTCCTCTAGGCACCTGAATCACCTTCTAGAATGTCAAGGTTTAGGGGATGTTTTACCTCCTCCTAGGCACCTGAATCCCACCTCTAGAATTGTCAAGGTTTAGGGGATGTTTACTTCTCCTAGGCACCTGATCCACCTAGAAATGTCAAAGGTTTAGGGGATGTTTACTCCTCGTAGGCACCTGATCCCACCTCTAGAATGTCAAGGTTGGGGATGTTTACTCCTCCTAGGCACCTGATCCCACCTCTAGAATGTCAAGGTTAGGGGATGTTAGTCTCTCCTAGGCACCTGATCCTACCTCTAGAATGTCAAAAGTTTAGGGGATGTTTACTCTCCTAGGCACCTGATCCACCTCTAGAGTGTCAAGGTTTTAGGGAATGTTATCACTCCTAGGCACCTGGATCCGACCTCTAGAATGTCAAGGTATTAGGGGATGTTTACTCTCTAGGCCACCTGATCCACCTCTATAAATGTCAAGGTTTAGGGGATGTTTACTCTTCCTAGGAACCTGATCCACCTCTAGAATGTCAAGGTTTAGGGGATGTTTACTCTCCTAGGCACCTGAGCCCACCTCTAGAATGTCAAGGTTTAGGGAATGTTTACTCCTCTAGGCACCTGATCCACACTCTAGAATCAAGGCAAGTTTAAAGGGGATGTTTACTCTCCTGTACACTGATCCTCTAGAATGTCAAGTTTAGGGATGTTACTCTCCAGGCACCTGATCCACTCTAGAATGTCAAGGTTTAGGGATTTACTCTCCTAGGCACCTGATCCACCTCTAGAATGTCAAGGTTTAGGGATGTTTACTCCTCCTAGCACCTGATCCACTCTAGAATGTCAAGGTTTAGGGATGTTTACTCCTTTAGGCACCTGATCCACCTCTAGAATGTCAAGGTTTAGGGGATGTTTACTCTTCCTCCTCAAGGCCACTGATCCCCTCGTCTAGAATGTCAAATTAGGGATGTTTACTCCTCCTACGGCACCTGATCCCTCTAGAATGTCAAGGTTTGGGGATTTTCCGTTGATCACCTATTCAAGGTTTGGGGATTTTACTCCAGGCACCTGATCCACCTCTAGAATGTCAAGAGATCTTGGGGATGTTACTCCTCCTAGGCACCTGATCCACCTCTAGAATGTCAAGGTTTAGGGGATGTTTACTCTCCTAGGCGACTGATCCCATTCTCCAGAATTCAAGGTTATGAGGGATGTACTTCTCCTAGGCCTGATCCACCACTAGATGTCATGTTTAGGGGTTATACTCCTCCTAGGCACCTGATCCCACTTAGTAAGTCAAGGTTTAGGGGATGTTTACTCCTCTCTAGCACCTGACCCACCTCTGAGATGTCAAGGTTTAGGGGATGTTTATCCTCCTAGGCACCTGATCCTCACCTCTAGGAATGTCAAGATTCTAGGGATGTTACTCCTCCTAGCACTCTGACTCCCACCGTTAGAATGTCAAGAGTTTAGGGATTTACTCCTCCTAGGCCACCTGATCCACCTCTAGAATGTCAAGTTTAGGGGATGTTTACTCCTCCTACTGCAGTCACTGCAAAATTCAGAGCAGGAGTTCCTCCTAGCACCGATGCCCTCTAATATGGTTTAGGGGATGTTTACTCCTCCTTTAGGCATCCTATCCTACCTCTGAATGTTCAAGGATTAGGCGGATGTTTACTCCTCCTAGGCACCTGATCCCATCTAGAATGCAAGGTTTAGGGAGCTTATACTCCTCCAGGCATCTGATCCCACCTACAGGAATGTCAAGGTTTTAGGGGTATGTTTCTCCGCAGGCACCTGATCCACTCTAGAATGTCAAGGTTTTAGGGGATCGGTTTACTCCTCAGGCACCTGATCCCAACTACTGAATGTCAAGTGTGTTAGGGATGTTATCCTCTAGCACCTGCTCCACTCTGAATGTAGTTTAGGGGATGTTACTTCCTCTTAGCCACCTGATCACCTCTAAGAATGTCAAAGGTAGGGGATTGTTTGCTCTTCCTGGCACCTGATCCCACCTCTAGAATGTCAAGCATCTAGGGGATGTTACTCTTCCTAGGCACCTGATCCACTTAGAATGTCAGGTTGGGGATGTTTACTCTCTAGGACTGGTCCCACCTCTAGAATTAAGAGTCTAGGGGTAATGTTTCTGTCCTCTAGGAGCTGATCCCATCCTCTAGAATGTAAGTTTAGGGATGTTTACTCTCCTAGGACCTGACCCACCTCTAGAATTCATGGTTTAGGGATGTTTACTCTCCTAGGCCCACCTGATCCCCTCTAGAATGTCAAGGTTTAGGGGATGTTTATCTCCTCCTAGGGCCCTGATCCATCCTCTAGAATGTCAAGGTTTAGGGGAATGTTTTCCATCCCTAGGCACCTGATCGCCGACCTCTAGTTGTCAAGGTTTTAGGGGATGTTTACTTCCTCCTAGCACCTGATCCCCACTCTAGAATTCAAGGATCTAGGGGATGTTTAGCTCCTCCTAGGCCAACCTGATCCCACTCTAGAATGTCAAGGTTTAGGGGATGTTTACTCTTCCTAGCACCTGGATCCCACCTCTAGAATGTCAAGCTATTAGGGGATGTTTTACTCTTCTCTAGTCACCTGATCCACTCGTAGAATGTCAAGGTTAGGGATGTTTACTCCTCCTGAGGCAGCTAGCCCCTCTAAGATCCAATTAGAAGCTAAATACTACCAGGCACTATCCCCTCGTGTAATATCGGAGGTAATTAAGGGGAAATGTTTACTCCTCCTAGCACATGATACCCACCTTGAGATAATGACAGGCTTAAGGGAAACTGTTTACTCCCTGGCACCTGATCCACATCTAGAATGCAAGTTTAGGGGATGTATATCCTCGTGCAGGCACCTGATCCACTCTAGAATGTCAAGGGTTAGGGGATGTTTAATCCCTTAGGCACCTGATCCCACCTCTAGAATGTCAATGGTTTAGGGGATGTTTACTCCTCTAGGGCACTGATTCCCACCTCTAGAATGTCAAGATATCTGTGTTTGTTACTTCTCTTAATTTTGTATCTTTTGACAGTTTTTATTTGCTGTTTTACGGATATTGTTCTTTAAAATGTCTATTGGGCGGCTCACAAAAGAAGGGGAAACTTTAAGGTTCTATTGCCAAACATTTTTAGGTGAACGATCAAAGAATCTGATTTTTATTAAGTTATTCCCAAATGGCGATGAACGACGATTGTATTGCTTTGCTACTCCAAATTACCCAATTTCACAATATAGAGCAAGCCTGAGGGGGCCGGGAACAGCTGATGTCATGCTTCTTAAATAAAAAAAAATCACGTTATTTACCTGTATACAAGAGGGTATTGTGGGAGAGCGCATCAAAATTCAATTGTTCTTTATCATGCTTCACTCAATCTTGTAGATCTATTATATAGAAATCATCGTTTCTGTCTATAAGTTCATAAGCCGTACAGTGTCGTGATCATTGCATATTTATAAGGTCAAGGATATTAAAAATACCAAGGTCAAAATGAGAAATTGCAAGTTCAATTATGACATTTATTGTTCATAAATTTGACCTAAACTACTGCCATTTTAGTCAAAGTCACTTATAGAATGTAGAACCATTTCTCATGCACCGAGAAATATTATTCTATATTGTACAAGTACAAATGTTATGTAGTGACCTTGAACCAAGGTCATTCAGCCGAAGTCAAGATAAGTACTTTAAAATTGTTGAAATGCTTTCTTACCGTCACAACCCCCTAATGAAAAGATGACGATAACGATCTATGTGAAATACAGATTAAGAGATAGTTACTAGCAAGGACTCTTGGATATACCAGAGGTGGGATCAGGTGCCTATGAGGAGTAAGCATCCCTTGATGATAGGTCACATCCGTCGTTATCTTGACCAGATAAACCGAGTAAGCCGTAGTGAAAGTTGGAGGACTTGATCACCAATGACTACGAAAATATTTTCAATGACGATTCATGTCTGACACTTTTTATAAGATTACAGCCATGCGTAAAAAAAAAATCCCATTAAAATGTATCTGTAGGTCGTGATCTTAAAATTGAATGATAGTAGTTGACAGGTTTAATTTTTAATCATTAGCTTAACCATATGAAATCATAGCAATGCCTTCCGGGCCCTTGGTTGGTCATATGAAATCGGAAATATGAAAATAAAAACATACTCGTATATTAATATTCCTTATGAACACAATGGCGCAACGGTATATTTACAAACACGGTTACATGTAATAAGCATTTGGTTTTAGATTTATTATCATTTTGTCATGATTTATTAAGAACGCGGGGGGTTTTTTTGGTTTGTTTTTTTTTTTTTTTGGTTGCATTTTTCTCAAATTAAAGAATTAAATGTTCACTAAAGAATTAAATGTTCACAATTAAAGAAATTCGAATTGATTCCAATAATCAATTTTATTTCCTACTACCTATCGATAGCGAATATAGCACATGAATCTTCATTCACTATAAAATGTTTATACATGATATCTTTCAGATTTCACATTCGAATATTCTTAGAGAAATCTTGATTTTGAAAGTGAAATGATGGTGAATGTTCCGTGCTTCTTTGGGCAAATAAATGTGCACCCAAATGGAAGATCGACTAGGGTATAATTCTAAAGTGTTGGTCAACCATTTACTTTAATGAGAGGAATAAGTTTAAAACGCTCGATATTCTTTTAACTAAATAGCACATTCATTACGAAAAAGATATTAGTTTTCAAAATCGATAGTAGTCTACGCAATCGTCCTAATGATAATTGCACCTAGGTTTCAGTTACGTGTCCGTTTCATTTCTAAGTACTGCAATTTATACTAAATCTACAGAACTTGATGTCTTCAGATTCATTATAATAGACTGAAGTTTAGGAATTCAAAACTTCGCCCCAAGGATGGGGGTCAAGAATTCAAAACGTAAACTCAAAACTTGGTCACACACGGGTAAAAAAGATCTTGACGATATGCCCAGAATCACTCAAGTTGATTGGCTATTGGTAAGCTGTTTATTCTGAGAGAATAAATGTATTTGAATTGTTGACATACTTACAATAATTTTTTCTCGTCTATGATCAAATGTCTGTATATTGTATGTACATGTATTAAAGTTTTATTTAATAACCAGTATGAGGACGTTTTACCGACATATTGATAAGCCTATTTCAATATGTTTTGTGTTAGTAAGACTTTCTTTTCATGTTTAGAACAAGCGAATGCATTTACCTATTGGAAACGTCAAAACTCAGTTTCTGGATATTGAAATTATGTATTT
>CAJDSM010043512.1:10864-23456 GCA_903981925.1 Ostrea lurida | reverse complement strand
AAACACTTCTCTCCAAAGGTCAGTATCTCTGAGACTTCACGTACCATTGAACAGTGGGTGAGAGGGGGCTCACAGAAGTGAAGATCACATCTCTACAAGATTGGGGGTTGCCTTGAAATATGGGTCAAGATCAAGGTCACACTTTCCGTGACCATAAGGTTTTTCTGGGGTGACCTTGATATTGGTCAAGGTCACACATCAAGGGGTGAAGTCCCTAAAAAAGGGGAATAAATGTTTAACTGCATGTCTGCCCACAACATACAGACAGGTTCCAATATGTCTTAATGCACATGTATTTTTTAAACATTAGACTTCCTGATCAACTGAACTCTGAAACTTTTCTTTCTGCCACCACGATGTCTTAATTTGTGCACAATTCATAAATCCAAGTGAATTCATCGAAATTAACCCGTGTCCACACATATTCACAATCCAACAACAAACAATGAAATGTTGCTGGCATCCGTCTGCTCCCAGGTTCCTAAATATTTGCAGTTTCGAATCTACAAAAGACACATTCTTAATGCACAATGATCACTTATAATTTAACACCATGTAAACAACATTAAAACCATCAAATATTCCATAATTATTATACCCGCACTTTTTTAAATGAAAGTTCGAGAATTGTTTTTACTTTTTCCTGTCGTGTCCGTCCGTCGTCCGGTTTTGTCACTCGAACTACGTTACATCTATTGTGCATCAAATGATATTCTAGGATATGAAAGGTAATGTCCTGGCAATGTGGCAATAAGGTTCGGAATTTTTCTAATGGCCCCAGGGTCAAATAAATGCCTAAAGTATCAAAAAGCTTGTCACTTGAAAACTCCTTCTGCAATTTTTCAGAGGAGTCACAAAATAATCTAGGACTGAAAAGGAATGTCTGCAGATGCGGCGAATAAGGTTTGGAATTTCCAAATTGGCCCAGGGGTCAACTAGGGGGTCGAAGTAGCGACCGCTTCTACATCCCATGCTACAATTTCTAAAATGATCACAGACATCTCTGGGTAGCTGAGGAGGCATATCCAGTAGGCATACCCAATAAAGTTTCAGATTTTGTCAAATTGGCGCCCAGGGGTCAAATAGGGGTCGCAAAACGACGTTTTCTATCAATAAAGCTTGTCACTTGAATGCTCCGCCTACTTTCTAAAGCGGTCACGTCATGCTTGTGGGATCTGAAAAGGAATGTTCTATTAGATGTCGCAATAAGGTTTCGAATTTTCACCAAATTGGCCCCGGGGTCAATATACGGGGCCATAAAATGGTTCTTCTATCATATAAGCTTGTCACTTGACTCCATCGACAATTTCTCGAATGGTCACAAATATATTCTAGGAGGTGAGAAGCAATGTCCTATAGATGTGCAATAAGGTTTCAGAATTTTTCAATTTTCAATCGTTACCAACAGGGGCGGGGGGGGTAGGTTAAAATACTTTATCTGTGAATAACCGATAACCCCCAGGGTTCCAGAATCTTAAACAATTTCTATCAAACAGCAAGGTTTCAGTTAATGGTTTGACGCCTCGAAATGGGTCAATGGTCACAGGCAAGGTCACATATTCTTACAAGGTTTCAGGTTTGACCAAGTGATTAATGAAAGTCAAAGTCCACTTTCTCTCCATGTTGACCTTGATGTGGGTCAAGGGTCACAGGCAAGGCCACACCATCATGTGAAGTTTCAGGGTTACCTTGAAATTATCATGGATCAAAACAAAAGTCAAGGTCACACTTTCGCTTAAGGTTTCATGTGGCTGACTTGAAAAAGTGGTTGTTCAAGGTCAACAGGTCAAGGTCAAAGGTCAAGGTCACAACATTTTAGCATTTCAGGATTGACCTTGAAATGATTGAATGATTCAAAAATCAAGGTCACACTTTCTCTCCAATGGTTTCCTGAGACTGACTCGAAAGTGGGTCAAGGTCACAGGTGAAGATGACATTTCTCACAAGATTGAGGGGTGACCTTGTATTAATGGGTCAAGAGTCTACAAGGTCACACTTTCTCTCCCATAAGGTTTTCTGGGTGATCCTTGATATTGGGTCAAGGTCACACATCAAGGGGTGAGTCCTAAAAGATAAAGCATTGTACTGGCCCATGTCTGCCAACAACATACAAGTACAGGTATCCAATATGTCTGTAATGCAGCTGTTAATTTTTAAAGAATTAGACTTACCTGATCAACTGAACTCTGAAACTTTTTCTTTCTGCAACCACGACTGTCTTCAAGTGTGCCACAATATCATAAATCCAGAGTGAATTCATCGAAAATTACACCCGTGTCCACACATATTCACGCATTCAACAACAATAAAATGTGCTGCACTCCGTCTGCTCCGCAGGTCCCTAAATAGTGTTGCAGTTTCGAATCCTCAGAAAAGACCATTATTACTGGCATCCAATGATGCAACCTTTATACATTTAAACACCAGTTAAACAACATTAAACCATCATCAAAATTCTAATATCATGTTTGGGTGGCGTTTGGCATCATTACCTGGTAACTTTAGTTTCGTATTTCTTTTTTTTGGGGGGGGGGGGGTAGTGTGCCAGAGAGGAAGAAGTAGAAGTCAAAGTAAAACTAAGAAATAGGTGAAAAGATAACGCGACGTATCAACTGCGTATGACGTATAAGGCAGGATTTGCTAAGCAAGAGAGAGAGAAGAGAGAGGAGAGAGAGAGAGAGAGAAGAGAGAGAGAGAGAGAGAGGCCTAAACATCTGATCCTTCACTGAAATTGAAAGCCATTGAATTAATGAAATATGTTGTATCAGTACGCAGAATAACTGTGAAGCTCCATCAAGTCAAAGTATCACGCGGTAAGTTGGCAATTGTAAAACAATTTACAAAAATCCTTTGTTTTTTAAATAATAAAACGTAACTTTCCTCCTCCCCCAGCTCACCCTATGGCGTTTTGCCTCTTTTACCTAATTTACTGTCTCGACTCTCAAGAGTTCCAGATTCCATGTCGTCGTTAGCAACCGGCGTCACTGGTCGTATTGTACTTTGCGTAGTTATTTCTTAGTGCAAGCTAACGGCGCCTGAGAAATCGAATTCGGTTAATAGTACCCCCCCCCTTCACACGCGAAGTATTTAAGGCATTTAAGCAATATATGGATACTGTACTTAAAGGGAGGCGGCGTGCAAGCGTTGCCCCATATAAATTATAAGTGCAACGCTTGCACGCCTCCCTCGGAACTTATACATTTTCGAATCACGGATCACAGTGGGCTTCGGTGTAGAAAAAAAATTCAAAACACCCTTAGTAAAAATAATCACGTGTATTTTAATAGGGGTGTTTTGATTTTTTTTCTTTCTAAAACCAGCCTGTGACTCACGAAAGCCTATTAAGTAGCATGTAAAAAATAAATTTTAACTTTCACTATCTCGTAATACGAGATAATATCGTAATCTACGAAGAAAAGATCTCGTAATTAACGAGAAAAGATCTCGTAATTACAGATAATTATCTCGTAATTACGAGAAAAGATCTCGTATTACGAGATAGTTATGCTCGTAATTAACGAGATAGTATCTCGTAATTTACCCGAAGATAATTCTTTTCTATGATTACGGAGAAAATTATAAATATTCGCCTTGGCGATAATTTTGTCATTGTTTTTTATGTTCGACTCGAATCATGCCAAGTAACATTATTGAAGCAGGTAAATCAGTTAAACTTACAGCATGCAAAAAGTTCATTAATCTAATTCAAAATACAAATAAAAGGAATATCGAACGATATACTTCTCTTTCTCCACTATAAAGTTTCACGTCTATTGTACATTATACTGCAATGCTAAAACTATCACAATGCTTATGTGACTGTATGTTGAAAGTTCGATCCCTTGTAAATTCCTGGCATTTGGTTGCACGTGCTGGTACTATCTCCTCGGCAACGATATGCTTCTAATGGCACATACATGTACTAGGTCAGCTGTACGTTAATTTAAATTGGTTACTATAGGCATCATCTTTTTGGCAGGAGGGTTCTTACTATCGCCAGAAAGACAATAATTTATTCATCATACTAGATGGGAACGGGGGAAAGGGGGGGGGGGGGGTAATATGAACTATATAGGTATTTCCAAAAACAAACATTTAGCTTGTGGTTTGGCTGCTGAACTTTCTTTCATGGCGAATACTTGGCAAAGCTATTCGGCTTCTATCAATAATTATATTGCTCTCTCTCTCTCTCTCTCTCTCCTCATTCTCTCTCGATCTCTCTCTCTCTCTCTCATCTCTCTCCGTGTACAACACACAACAATGAACACGGTTACTAATCCGCAGAAGTCGGCAAATAACACGTTTCCAATAATTTGTTTTAACATATGCCATTATCGAACATAATTTAATGACTATTCATATTGTTTATGAACTCAAGCCTTTATATCACATATTATCTCGTAATTAACGAGATAATTATCTCGTAATAATCAACGAGATCTTTTCTCGTATTACGAGATAATTATCTCGAAATTTAACGAGATCGTTTTTCTCGTTAATTACGCAGATAATTACTCGTACTTACGAGAACTCTTTCTCGTAATTACGAGATAGTAGAAGGTGAATTTATTTTTTTACATGATACTAATAGGCTTCTCGTAGTGATCAGAAGTCACCGGAAAATTGTACATATGTCTCAATTTATATGTAAATCATGTAATAAAATCTTCAAATAGTGTAGAAATTATGATTTATGATGAGATTTCGCATTTCTGGATTTAAAAATATCACTTACTGTAGAATTAACTCTCGTTCACTAGACAACCCTCGATAGAAAGCATGGATACCTACATGTAGGCCTTATACCTCCCTCCAATTGATTTCTATCTATGAACTTTTTTGCGGCTATATATCGCACCACCAATAAATCGGTGTAGATCCGGTCGATCTCATCCCTGTTTCGATCTTGTTGTGCAATGTTTCACGCTGATTCGGTAAATTTACGCACGCAGGTATAGAAAGCTTACAAAAAAGCGTGATACGATGACATAGCACATCGAAGTGATGAACAAATCACACTGGCAATCAGGCCGTAACCCTGAGGTGGTGCATGTATGTACACGTGCAACCCCCCATTTTGAAATAAAAATGCTGAAATCTCTCAGCGTCGGGAGGCAAAGCTGGATCCCTACCAGAGCCGGTCCTGGACCGTTTGGAGTCCGGAAAGCGGCCCCAGACTCAATGAAAATGCTAAAACCTCTACCTACCGAGCCCCCCCCCCCCTCTCGCCGACCATGCTATCACAGCTCTGTCCTGGATCAAATGGGAGCCTATAGCGGCCAAACACATCGCTTTAGTAGTGTGCTACTTTCCAATGGGAATTCCTGGTTAACGCGCCCTGTTTGCAGATATTATCGTCGCAGAAAAAATAATATCAGAAAAGATGCTGTTTTTATTCAATCACGCGTGATTTATCTTTTTAAAAGATTAATTGTGTAAACAACTTTATCAAACATAGAGGAGAGAAGAGAGAGAGAGAGAGAGAGAAGAGAGAGAGAGAGAGAGAGAGAGACTAGTAGCAACATATGATTTAGAACTCTTGTGTTTGGTCATATAGATTGTTTGGTTGCTTACAATTTTTCAGACATAAAAATTTTCCGGCTGCTCCCCCCCCCCCGCACCTCTTTTTATTGGCTTTCATTATTCTTGCGGTATTTCGGTCGGAGGTGTATTTTTTATATAAATATAAATACACAATTCTACTATTAAATTATACATTAACACACACAGATTTAAAACATCAAATTTGTGTCAATACCCCCCCTTTTTTTTTCTTTTATCTATCTCGTCAAATTTGACGTTAACTAATAAACTAAGCCCTTTTTTAATGATTAGAGATGATACAACCTGTTAAGATTAGCACATTATTAAGATTTCGGTAACCGTAAGCTTAGGACCCTATCGGTAAGCCGTCCTCTACTTCCGATAAAGCGTATATTTACAAAGGCAAACACTTGCGGTGGCGGGTATTACTGTCTCATGACAGGCATCTGAGTTTTTTTTTGTATTCTTTATTTTTCTTTCAGGAAGGTGGATCACATTCCACAGAAGATTGAATATGATTTGTCCAACATCTTCAACGACCTATTGAACTTTGCTTTTAAATTCTTGCGGCTTGGTGGACGACTGACATACTGGTTCCCTGTCCACAGAGCAGAGTAAGTACCTATTATACTGGTCCCTTGTCACCAGAGGCAGATCAAGTCTATATACGGTCACCTGTCGCACAAGGCAGAGTAAGTACCTATATACTGGTCCCCTGAAACACTTCTCTCCAAAGGTCAGTATCTCTGAGACTTCACGTACCATTGAACAGTGGGTGAGAGGGGGCTCACAGAAGTGAAGATCACATCTCTACAAGATTGGGGGTTGCCTTGAAATATGGGTCAAGATCAAGGTCACACTTTCCGTGACCATAAGGTTTTTCTGGGGTGACCTTGATATTGGTCAAGGTCACACATCAAGGGGTGAAGTCCCTAAAAAAGGGGAATAAATGTTTAACTGCATGTCTGCCCACAACATACAGACAGGTTCCAATATGTCTTAATGCACATGTATTTTTTAAACATTAGACTTCCTGATCAACTGAACTCTGAAACTTTTCTTTCTGCCACCACGATGTCTTAATTTGTGCACAATTCATAAATCCAAGTGAATTCATCGAAATTAACCCGTGTCCACACATATTCACAATCCAACAACAAACAATGAAATGTTGCTGGCATCCGTCTGCTCCCAGGTTCCTAAATATTTGCAGTTTCGAATCTACAAAAGACACATTCTTAATGCACAATGATCACTTATAATTTAACACCATGTAAACAACATTAAAACCATCAAATATTCCATAATTATTATACCCGCACTTTTTTAAATGAAAGTTCGAGAATTGTTTTTACTTTTTCCTGTCGTGTCCGTCCGTCGTCCGGTTTTGTCACTCGAACTACGTTACATCTATTGTGCATCAAATGATATTCTAGGATATGAAAGGTAATGTCCTGGCAATGTGGCAATAAGGTTCGGAATTTTTCTAATGGCCCCAGGGTCAAATAAATGCCTAAAGTATCAAAAAGCTTGTCACTTGAAAACTCCTTCTGCAATTTTTCAGAGGAGTCACAAAATAATCTAGGACTGAAAAGGAATGTCTGCAGATGCGGCGAATAAGGTTTGGAATTTCCAAATTGGCCCAGGGGTCAACTAGGGGGTCGAAGTAGCGACCGCTTCTACATCCCATGCTACAATTTCTAAAATGATCACAGACATCTCTGGGTAGCTGAGGAGGCATATCCAGTAGGCATACCCAATAAAGTTTCAGATTTTGTCAAATTGGCGCCCAGGGGTCAAATAGGGGTCGCAAAACGACGTTTTCTATCAATAAAGCTTGTCACTTGAATGCTCCGCCTACTTTCTAAAGCGGTCACGTCATGCTTGTGGGATCTGAAAAGGAATGTTCTATTAGATGTCGCAATAAGGTTTCGAATTTTCACCAAATTGGCCCCGGGGTCAATATACGGGGCCATAAAATGGTTCTTCTATCATATAAGCTTGTCACTTGACTCCATCGACAATTTCTCGAATGGTCACAAATATATTCTAGGAGGTGAGAAGCAATGTCCTATAGATGTGCAATAAGGTTTCAGAATTTTTCAATTTTCAATCGTTACCAACAGGGGCGGGGGGGGTAGGTTAAAATACTTTATCTGTGAATAACCGATAACCCCCAGGGTTCCAGAATCTTAAACAATTTCTATCAAACAGCAAGGTTTCAGTTAATGGTTTGACGCCTCGAAATGGGTCAATGGTCACAGGCAAGGTCACATATTCTTACAAGGTTTCAGGTTTGACCAAGTGATTAATGAAAGTCAAAGTCCACTTTCTCTCCATGTTGACCTTGATGTGGGTCAAGGGTCACAGGCAAGGCCACACCATCATGTGAAGTTTCAGGGTTACCTTGAAATTATCATGGATCAAAACAAAAGTCAAGGTCACACTTTCGCTTAAGGTTTCATGTGGCTGACTTGAAAAAGTGGTTGTTCAAGGTCAACAGGTCAAGGTCAAAGGTCAAGGTCACAACATTTTAGCATTTCAGGATTGACCTTGAAATGATTGAATGATTCAAAAATCAAGGTCACACTTTCTCTCCAATGGTTTCCTGAGACTGACTCGAAAGTGGGTCAAGGTCACAGGTGAAGATGACATTTCTCACAAGATTGAGGGGTGACCTTGTATTAATGGGTCAAGAGTCTACAAGGTCACACTTTCTCTCCCATAAGGTTTTCTGGGTGATCCTTGATATTGGGTCAAGGTCACACATCAAGGGGTGAGTCCTAAAAGATAAAGCATTGTACTGGCCCATGTCTGCCAACAACATACAAGTACAGGTATCCAATATGTCTGTAATGCAGCTGTTAATTTTTAAAGAATTAGACTTACCTGATCAACTGAACTCTGAAACTTTTTCTTTCTGCAACCACGACTGTCTTCAAGTGTGCCACAATATCATAAATCCAGAGTGAATTCATCGAAAATTACACCCGTGTCCACACATATTCACGCATTCAACAACAATAAAATGTGCTGCACTCCGTCTGCTCCGCAGGTCCCTAAATAGTGTTGCAGTTTCGAATCCTCAGAAAAGACCATTATTACTGGCATCCAATGATGCAACCTTTATACATTTAAACACCAGTTAAACAACATTAAACCATCATCAAAATTCTAATATCATGTTTGGGTGGCGTTTGGCATCATTACCTGGTAACTTTAGTTTCGTATTTCTTTTTTTTGGGGGGGGGGGGGTAGTGTGCCAGAGAGGAAGAAGTAGAAGTCAAAGTAAAACTAAGAAATAGGTGAAAAGATAACGCGACGTATCAACTGCGTATGACGTATAAGGCAGGATTTGCTAAGCAAGAGAGAGAGAAGAGAGAGGAGAGAGAGAGAGAGAGAAGAGAGAGAGAGAGAGAGAGGCCTAAACATCTGATCCTTCACTGAAATTGAAAGCCATTGAATTAATGAAATATGTTGTATCAGTACGCAGAATAACTGTGAAGCTCCATCAAGTCAAAGTATCACGCGGTAAGTTGGCAATTGTAAAACAATTTACAAAAATCCTTTGTTTTTTAAATAATAAAACGTAACTTTCCTCCTCCCCCAGCTCACCCTATGGCGTTTTGCCTCTTTTACCTAATTTACTGTCTCGACTCTCAAGAGTTCCAGATTCCATGTCGTCGTTAGCAACCGGCGTCACTGGTCGTATTGTACTTTGCGTAGTTATTTCTTAGTGCAAGCTAACGGCGCCTGAGAAATCGAATTCGGTTAATAGTACCCCCCCCCTTCACACGCGAAGTATTTAAGGCATTTAAGCAATATATGGATACTGTACTTAAAGGGAGGCGGCGTGCAAGCGTTGCCCCATATAAATTATAAGTGCAACGCTTGCACGCCTCCCTCGGAACTTATACATTTTCGAATCACGGATCACAGTGGGCTTCGGTGTAGAAAAAAAATTCAAAACACCCTTAGTAAAAATAATCACGTGTATTTTAATAGGGGTGTTTTGATTTTTTTTCTTTCTAAAACCAGCCTGTGACTCACGAAAGCCTATTAAGTAGCATGTAAAAAATAAATTTTAACTTTCACTATCTCGTAATACGAGATAATATCGTAATCTACGAAGAAAAGATCTCGTAATTAACGAGAAAAGATCTCGTAATTACAGATAATTATCTCGTAATTACGAGAAAAGATCTCGTATTACGAGATAGTTATGCTCGTAATTAACGAGATAGTATCTCGTAATTTACCCGAAGATAATTCTTTTCTATGATTACGGAGAAAATTATAAATATTCGCCTTGGCGATAATTTTGTCATTGTTTTTTATGTTCGACTCGAATCATGCCAAGTAACATTATTGAAGCAGGTAAATCAGTTAAACTTACAGCATGCAAAAAGTTCATTAATCTAATTCAAAATACAAATAAAAGGAATATCGAACGATATACTTCTCTTTCTCCACTATAAAGTTTCACGTCTATTGTACATTATACTGCAATGCTAAAACTATCACAATGCTTATGTGACTGTATGTTGAAAGTTCGATCCCTTGTAAATTCCTGGCATTTGGTTGCACGTGCTGGTACTATCTCCTCGGCAACGATATGCTTCTAATGGCACATACATGTACTAGGTCAGCTGTACGTTAATTTAAATTGGTTACTATAGGCATCATCTTTTTGGCAGGAGGGTTCTTACTATCGCCAGAAAGACAATAATTTATTCATCATACTAGATGGGAACGGGGGAAAGGGGGGGGGGGGGGTAATATGAACTATATAGGTATTTCCAAAAACAAACATTTAGCTTGTGGTTTGGCTGCTGAACTTTCTTTCATGGCGAATACTTGGCAAAGCTATTCGGCTTCTATCAATAATTATATTGCTCTCTCTCTCTCTCTCTCTCTCCTCATTCTCTCTCGATCTCTCTCTCTCTCTCTCATCTCTCTCCGTGTACAA
This sequence comes from Ostrea lurida, assembly GCA_903981925.1. NCBI lineage: Eukaryota > Metazoa > Mollusca > Bivalvia > Ostreida > Ostreidae > Ostrea > Ostrea lurida. Next base: position 12,943 of record CAJDSM010043512.1, on the reverse strand, counting down.
CACACAACAATGAACACGGTTACTAATCCGCAGAAGTCGGCAAATAACACGTTTCCAATAATTTGTTTTAACATATGCCATTATCGAACATAATTTAATGACTATTCATATTGTTTATGAACTCAAGCCTTTATATCACATATTATCTCGTAATTAACGAGATAATTATCTCGTAATAATCAACGAGATCTTTTCTCGTATTACGAGATAATTATCTCGAAATTTAACGAGATCGTTTTTCTCGTTAATTACGCAGATAATTACTCGTACTTACGAGAACTCTTTCTCGTAATTACGAGATAGTAGAAGGTGAATTTATTTTTTTACATGATACTAATAGGCTTCTCGTAGTGATCAGAAGTCACCGGAAAATTGTACATATGTCTCAATTTATATGTAAATCATGTAATAAAATCTTCAAATAGTGTAGAAATTATGATTTATGATGAGATTTCGCATTTCTGGATTTAAAAATATCACTTACTGTAGAATTAACTCTCGTTCACTAGACAACCCTCGATAGAAAGCATGGATACCTACATGTAGGCCTTATACCTCCCTCCAATTGATTTCTATCTATGAACTTTTTTGCGGCTATATATCGCACCACCAATAAATCGGTGTAGATCCGGTCGATCTCATCCCTGTTTCGATCTTGTTGTGCAATGTTTCACGCTGATTCGGTAAATTTACGCACGCAGGTATAGAAAGCTTACAAAAAAGCGTGATACGATGACATAGCACATCGAAGTGATGAACAAATCACACTGGCAATCAGGCCGTAACCCTGAGGTGGTGCATGTATGTACACGTGCAACCCCCCATTTTGAAATAAAAATGCTGAAATCTCTCAGCGTCGGGAGGCAAAGCTGGATCCCTACCAGAGCCGGTCCTGGACCGTTTGGAGTCCGGAAAGCGGCCCCAGACTCAATGAAAATGCTAAAACCTCTACCTACCGAGCCCCCCCCCCCCTCTCGCCGACCATGCTATCACAGCTCTGTCCTGGATCAAATGGGAGCCTATAGCGGCCAAACACATCGCTTTAGTAGTGTGCTACTTTCCAATGGGAATTCCTGGTTAACGCGCCCTGTTTGCAGATATTATCGTCGCAGAAAAAATAATATCAGAAAAGATGCTGTTTTTATTCAATCACGCGTGATTTATCTTTTTAAAAGATTAATTGTGTAAACAACTTTATCAAACATAGAGGAGAGAAGAGAGAGAGAGAGAGAGAGAAGAGAGAGAGAGAGAGAGAGAGAGACTAGTAGCAACATATGATTTAGAACTCTTGTGTTTGGTCATATAGATTGTTTGGTTGCTTACAATTTTTCAGACATAAAAATTTTCCGGCTGCTCCCCCCCCCCCGCACCTCTTTTTATTGGCTTTCATTATTCTTGCGGTATTTCGGTCGGAGGTGTATTTTTTATATAAATATAAATACACAATTCTACTATTAAATTATACATTAACACACACAGATTTAAAACATCAAATTTGTGTCAATACCCCCCCTTTTTTTTTCTTTTATCTATCTCGTCAAATTTGACGTTAACTAATAAACTAAGCCCTTTTTTAATGATTAGAGATGATACAACCTGTTAAGATTAGCACATTATTAAGATTTCGGTAACCGTAAGCTTAGGACCCTATCGGTAAGCCGTCCTCTACTTCCGATAAAGCGTATATTTACAAAGGCAAACACTTGCGGTGGCGGGTATTACTGTCTCATGACAGGCATCTGAGTTTTTTTTTGTATTCTTTATTTTTCTTTCAGGAAGGTGGATCAAACATTCCACAGAAGATTGAATATGACTTGTCCAACATCTTCAATTCGACCTATGAACTTTGCTTTTAAATTCTTGCGGCTTGGTGGACGACTGACATAATGGTTCCTGTCGCACAGATGGCAAGAGTAAGTACCTATTATACTGGTCCCTTGTCACCAGAGGCAGATCAAGTCTATATACGGTCACCTGTCGCACAAGGCAGAGTAAACCTATATACTGGTCCCTGTCTAACAAGCAGAGTAAGTACCTATTACTGGTCCTCTTGTCCAAGAGCAGTGTAATTCACCTATA
>CAJDSM010043501.1:10289-21770 GCA_903981925.1 Ostrea lurida | reverse complement strand
GGTTAACTTCCAATATCGACTTTGTATTATATTACCATCTCACTATGGCTTTCGTCTCACCACTACCAGCTTAGTATGAATGCTACCCACAGGTGTATCATATCAACTAGTACATAACAGAAAATAGTGCTCAAAGAAACTGCATACAATATATAATGATATTTTAGTTAAAATATATATCAATGCCTATATGATTTTAAGCAGAGTTACCTCGATTTTGCATTCGTAACGGGTAATGTCTAAGTAGGATTTTACATTCGCACAATAAATTTAGAACCAAATACGGTAAACTTAACAAAAGACAAATATATTGTGTACGTACATGTATTTATTTTTTATAAAATAGAAGCATGCATATTCATTTGATAAATCAACATAAATACAGTGCAGATAAGCAACATTTAGACAGAGAACTTAAAAGTTAAATCACATGCATTGGAACTCATAAACAATTATTGCAGCACTAAGTCATGATTTCGGTATGTAATAAGTTGTTTTCTTCAGATCGAACAGGTGCAACGTTTTCAATTACAATTACGGCCGCTTGGAAAGTCACTAAAAAAGTCACTGATGCGTGTTTGTAGAATTTTTGACCTCAGGTTTTCTGCCGTCACGCGTCTCTCAATTTTCTGCAGCCCGGGAATCAAGTCTGCTGTATTTACAGTCATTTCTACCCAGTCACGAATAACTTCTAATGCGTTTAATGCATCTGATGTCGATTGTTTTTTGGGTGCTTGTTCTGTTGGTTCGTCTTCATCACTGTCGTCATCTTCTTTCTCTTCGTTTCTGGATGAAATGATGTTATCCACGATATCTTGGTCCGTAATGGGCTCTGCTGTAATAACGTTGTCGTCAATTTGGGCGTAGTCGTCAAATGACACTTGTAGGCGGAGAGCAGATAGGGGAATGTCATCATCTGGGTCTTCGTCATCACTGGATCAGCAGCATTATCTGTGACAAAGTTCGCATGACGAAAACAATTCTGAATTGTTGTGTCTGTGACCTAGGCTTAGCATTCGCAGAGCATCGAGAACATTTACAGCAAATTCTATGTGTTTTTCTATTGCCCGGAGCTTTTTCATGATGACCAGCTTTCTGTACTGAACTTTTAGGCTTTGTATGATACCATGGTCCATCGGCTGTGTTTTACTTGTGCTGTTGGGCGGAAGGAAAAACAGGGTGATGGCTTTCATACCGGTCACTTTTGGATGGGCAGGACAGTTATCAATTACCATGGCAACCTTTCGATTTTGATTTTGGAATTTTTTGTCCAGTTTACGCAGCCAGGTAGTAAACAGGTCAGATATAATCCACGCCTTTTTATTAGCTTCATATGAGGTGGGCAACGTTTTAATGTTTTTGAAACATCGTGGATTTTTTGATTTGCCGATAACTAATAAAGGCAACTTTTCTGTACCGGACATGCTTGCACAAACCAGAACCGTTAGCCTCTCTTTGCTGCTTTTGCCCCCATGGCAATCTACGCCCTTAAATTCTAAAGTTTTATCTGGCAACATGCGAAAGAACAACCCAGTTTCGTTGGCATTGAAGATGTCCTTTGGTTTGTAATCGCTGATGAGTGACTTTAAGTTTGAAGACCACTGAGCCATGCCATCACTGTTATCATTTACTGAGTTGGACTCTCCGCACACCCGTTTGAATGTGATACCATGTCTTTCTTTAAATCTTTTTAGCCACCCCGACGAACATTTGATTACCAAGGATTACCAAGCTTAACAGAGAACTCCTCAGCCTTTGTGACGAGGAGTGGGGCGGATATGGGAACATTCTGATCTCGCGTGGATTTGAACCATTTCAGGACAGCTTCTTCTGTTTCTTGAAAGGCAGCTGTCCTCATTTTCTTTGCGCTTTCTGGGCCAAACGTACTCATTTCATACGCATCGTTAATTTTATCGACATTTTTCAGCCATGTCGAAAGCGTGTTGCGTGGACACCGTATTTCTGGGCGATGTCTGCCTTTGATAGTTCACCTTTCTCTCACATCATTCACTGCTTGAAAATTTAGTTTCTATGGTATGGACTTTCAATTTCCGTTAACACCACCAGATAATCCAACTATCCCCCCCGGGTTTTAGACCGGGTCCTTCATTGGATTGCTTATCTGGTTCGTCTTGAGACATGGTGTGATTTGGCGAGAAAAATATTTTATCCCCTTACATACTGAAACATATCTTTTAACTCATAAATTACTTGAGCAGGTTTTTACTTTGAAGTTTGTATTGGTTTTATCTAAGTAGAGTATGAGTTTGTAGCGTGGATGTATAAACACACTTACTCAACGCACGGGGTGTGAATATGTTTACGTAAGGTCAGCTAATTGCACGCGCCCGAGCAGATGTTTATTCAAGCCGTATATCAATTAACGTCTCATCGATTAGAGAGCTACTCGACAGGTGCTTATGTTCGGCAGACCGGAAAATTAGTCTGAGTTCGACATAAACCAGGTAAAATTGAAAACATCAAGCAACTGCATATAGAAATGTTAATGCAAAAACATTTTTAAAATTCCGTAACGTAAAGCTTTTTAAAAAAAGTATTCAAGTATAACGCCAAGGAAGAAAATTAGAGAGACACTTATCTTATCAATTCCCTACTATATACCACAAAAAGTCCATTGCTGAGCACGCTTAGTCTGGAAACGCGCAAAAAAAAACCACGGATAGTCCGTCCCCATTCCACACCGTGCATAAGCTCCCCCCCCGACTTCGTCTTGGTGAGCTAAAAATAAAACTTTCCTTGCAACTGAATTAAACGCAAAGTGTGATAGAGGGATGGACATGACAAACACTATATGGCCCGGCCATATTCATGACGGGGCATAAAAATAGATGGTTCAGACAAAAAAATACCCAATATTTCTATTGTTTGACCTATGAATAAAAGTTTAAAGGGTCTATGCAATGAAATCCTATTTTATTGTGATTGCAAAGAAATTTCTTCACCGAGTTAAACGTAAAAAACTGCATCAAAATCGGCGCAGAAATAACAGAGTATCGATCCCGTAATATGGCTATTTTTACCTACTTTCAAAATCCAATCAAGCAAAAATAGAAACGACCGAAAACGAGGCTCTGACGTCACATCAGCAACAAGTATGATCGCTAGTATAGAATACATAGGCAGTTACAGCCTTTAAAACAGTAGTTTATGCAGTGATGAAAGCCTTGTTTCATCCGATTCAAACGTATCATCTTTTAACCAGAGGCTGATATAGACGAACATCTTGCGCCTCAAAACAGCCTTACTATCAACAAAGATCGAGTTGAGAACGGTCATTATAATCTTCATATTAGCTATCAAATAAAGAATTTGAAATCTGAAGATTGGGTTCATCAAAAGGTGAGGGGTGAGTCAAAATGTGGATATGGGGACATGTACACAGTTGACTATGCTATAATGCAACATGTTTCCTGTTCATGTGTGTTTTACCTGTGTTTGGCTCAATTGCCATAGTGTGAGGTTTACAAAACCTTTAGCTGTGCATCTACTATTGAATATAAAATCATAAAATTTCCGATGAACACCATTATACAGTGTCACTATAATTTAGAATATGTTTTATACTTATTTATTTTAATTTATTTGAATTAATTAATTAATTTGATTTCTGAAGTTAATATTAACAATATTTTTTCATATACCTGTTTGCACCTGCATTTTTTGTATTGCATCTTTGGCAATGTATATAGAAGGCTTAATTTGGAGGGGTGTGTGTGTGTGTGTTACTTTCTATATACTGACAGATGGGAACGTGCCGCTGGAATAGGTAGCCTTTTTCCATTGGGATATTTTCAATATTTTCAATGTGTGCATATGACTTCCAAAACAGATCCAAAAAATTGCGAAATCTCACCCTATTTAGATGGTAAAATACACGTTATGCTTACTGCAAAACAAAAGTTAAGATTAACCACACATATGCTGAGATCCATGAAAATCGTGCAGCAGGCAGAAAGTGTTCCTCTACCTCGGAAGGCTCCCTGCATGGAAAGATCATGAGGGATTTTAAAATGTATTGCAAAACTAAGTGACAAGTGCACGGTTAAAATACATGCGCATGTACTTGCAACCGTCTCGTATTTATCGCAACAATTATATAATTATTTGTTTGCAAAAGAAATATTATTCCAAAATTTCATTATTCATAATTCATATAACTTTCAGTATATTGATTATTTTGGTGGCATTTTCATAAACCTTTCACTAAACTGCATTTTCTAACCCAACTTTGTTTAATTCTTGACACTTTCACGGCATACAATATAAATATTCGATCTGATTAATTTTAATTGGCTGTTACATGATAAGTTTTTATATATATATTTCAAGTATCACATTAAATGTCAAATTTTGCAACAATTTTACGTTCCTGCAGTAATTTTCCTGGAGATTGACGTTCGCTATATAGGTCTATGCGTGTGCTACATGTTAAAATACTAAGTTGAGCTTCACTCGAGAGAAAACATTTCAAAATTCTTTACAACATGTTAATACGCACCACTTTTTCACATTAAAATTTTCTGGAAATAAAAATGTGAATTACATTCAGCAACAAACGTTTGCAGCGTCAAACAACGAGCGGATTTTAAAAAGTATGTTTTACTCGTCCATGTGGCGAGAGGATTTTCACCAATTTGGTCGCCCACAATTAAAATTACTCATTATGTGAGTGGGTTATTTCTGAATATTATGTCTGTACCTACAGTAAACAAGCATTCCAAGAGTATTGCATAGCAATACATAGCCCCATACCGATACAAAAATTATTGGACTGCAACCAATATTCTAATTGCATTATATAGGCTATATCGATCATATTTATGGTTAAAGCCAGGATAGGACACAGGACCATAACCAGTGAAAAATGATCGATCAAAACCAAACTCGAACTTGATCTGTAATTTGGTATGGCAAAGCAATGTACCAAATATCAAATGAATATCTGAAGCAGTGAGAAAAAAAGTGCGGAAAACTGATAATTTGTGAAATTTTCTAAGTCCAAGGGCCAAACTCAGCTGAAAATATGGGTCGATCAAAAACCAAACATCGAACTTGATCTGTAACTTGGTATGGCAAAGCAATGTACCAAATATCAAATGAACATCTGCAAGCAGTGAGAAAAAAGTGCGGAAAACTGATAAATTTATGAAATTTTCTAAGTCCAAGGGCCATAACTGCAAGAGTGGAAAAAAAAACTGCAGAAAACTGATTTACTGGACTGACGGACCAGACGAACGGACGGAGTGCAAACCTAAAGTCCCCTTCGACTTTGTCGGTAGGGGACTAATAAAACAAGAGGTCCATGGGCCACATCGCTCCACTCTGAGCACTGCTTTCACTAAGAAGAGCACAGCAACTTTAATCCCCATTGTGGCCCTATGCACCAACCCTCGGAAGGGGGGGGGGGGGGGGGGGGAGAGCCAATATCTAAACAAACTTAAATCTCTCTATATCAGGAAGCTTTTAGGTAAATATCCACTCGTTCCATATCACGGAAGCTTTTAGGTAAATATCCACTCGTCTGGCTCAATGAAGAAGATTTTAAAAGAATTTCACTATAATATTTGCATAAAAAAATTGATCCCTTATTGTGGCCCACATACCCCTGGGGGTCATGATTTAAACAAACTTTTTTCTTCAATATATCAGGAAACTTTTCTGGCCCAGTGGTAAGAAGAGAAGAAGATTTTTAAGAATTTCTCCCTATACAGTCATATGTAAAACTTTGAATCCTCCTATTGGGTGCCTCATCGTAACCCCCAGGGGTCATTGATTTGAACAAACTTGAATCTCCACTATATCAGGAAGCTTTCATATAAATTTCGGCTTTTCTGGCCAGTGATTCTAGAAGAAGATTTTTAAAGATTTTATGTAAAACTTTGATCCCCTAGGCTATTGAGCCCATCGTACCCCCAGGGGTCATGATTGAACAAACTTGAATCTCCTCTATATCAGGAGCTTTCATATAAATTTCAGCTTTTCTGGCCCAGTGATTCTTGAGAAGAAGATTTTTAAAGATTTTATGTAAAAACTTTTGATCCCCTATTGGGGGCCCCATCGTACCTCCGCGGGGTCATGAATTGAACAAACTTGAATCTCCTCTATATCAAGAAGTTTTCATACAATTCAGCTTTTCTGGCACAGTGGTTCTTGAGAAGAAGATTTTCAAGATTCCCTATAATAATCATAGGTAAAACTTTGATCCCCTATTGTGCCTCATCGTACCCCTGGGGGTCATAATTTGAATAATCTTGAATCTCCACTATATCAGGAAAGCTTTCAGTATGAACTTTCAGCTTTTTCTGTGCACAGTGGTTCTTAAGAAGAAGATTTTCAAAGATTTTCCCTATATAGTCATTTGTAAAACTTTGATCCCCTATTGGGGCCCCATCGTACCCCGGGGTATATTTAAACAATCTTGAATCTCCACTATATCAGAGAAGCTTTCATATGAATTTCAGCTTTCTGGAACAGTGGTTCTTGAGAAGAAGATTTTTCAAAGATTTCCCTATATAGTCATATGTAAAACTTTGATCCCCTATTGGGGCCCCATCGTACCCCCGGGGTCATGATTTGAACAATCTTGAATCTCCACTTAATCAGGAAGCTTTCAATTAAATTCCAACTTTTTTGGCCCAGTGGTTCTTAAGAAGAATATTTTTAAAAGATTTTCCCTATATAATCATATGTAAACTTTGATCCCCTCTTGGGCCCCATCGTACCCCGGGAGTCATGATTGAACAAAATTGAAAACTCCACTATATCAAGAAGGCTTTCATATAAATTTCAGCTTTTCTGGCACAGTGGTTCTTGAGAAGAAGAAGATTTTTAAAGATTTTCCTTATATAATCATATGTAAAACTTTGATCCCCTATTGGGGCCTCCATCGTACCCCCGGGGGTCATGATTTTGAACAAACTTGAATCTCCACTATATTAGGAAGCTTCATATTAAATTTCAGCTTTTCTGGCCCAGTGGTTCTTGAGAAAAAGATTTTTAAATAACCCACCCTATTTTTTGCATTTTTTGTGATTATCTCCCTTTGATGGGGGTCTGGTCCTTCATTTGAACAAACTTGAATCCCCCTCAACCAAGGATGATTTGTACCAAGTGTTAGGTTGAATTTGGTCTAGCGGTTCTTAAGAAGAAGTCGATAAAGTGCGGAAAAGTTAAAGGAATCAAGACAGACGATGGACAACTAGGTGATCAGAAAAGCTCACTTGAGCCGAAGGCTCAGGTGAGCTAATAAAAGTATAGTCCACAACAGAAATTTCATCTGTTCAACGATCTCTCAGAGGCAGTATGGTTTCAGTCTGAGAAAAATACGTAAATATGAAATAATTATAATGATTAAAATATGTAGTAAAGCAAATTATCACCAGACTTCAGCTGGAAAAATTCTCAATGGCTATGGGGAATGTTAAGTATATGGGTTAACTTTTCCCACGCGTCCCAAAGAAGTACATTCAACATCGATCAAATCAATATATATCACGGTATTTACAATGCCGATCACGAATACTACGACTGAAAACTTTCAACGATCACTAAATTTTAATATCTTAAACATTTAAATACGTTAAAACTACAAACAAACAATTCAAACAAAGCGACATCCAACTGTTGATCTGTATTGTTTACGTTGTGACGTCACAGCGAAAAATACGTTCAGGTGTGATTTGGAGTTTTTCGCTAATATCTCTGTTAATTCAGCCAGTACCTACGTCAAATTTTCAGGACATTATTTATTTGAGTAGATGTTTATTCTACCAAAAAATTGCATTTCATTGCATAGACCCTTTAAGGTCAAGAGTCATCTAAAATGATACACAGCACACTGTCTTATTATGGCATACCACATACCAATTTATAATATCAAAGGCCTACGTCAAAAAATATAGGGCTGGTACAAACTTTATGTATGTTGACCCAGAAGAGGAAGCATTCATCCACATGTATGTCCCCCCCCCCCCCCCCCCTTTCTGGGAAGGGAAGACATAATGAGTAGTGTAGCTGATCATAAATATAACATTTCTATTACAAGGAAAGCTTCATCAATATTTTTACAATCAAACATTTTATCAGGATATTAAACCATTCATTAGCAAAACTCAACTCCTCGTATAATATATTGTAGTTTTCTGAAGACTGCCAATGGCATTTTGAACCCGATTCTTTATTTGCAGTATTTTAAAATTGTGCACAAGAAAACAAATTAATATCAATTATTTCAGACTCTTTACGTATAGAATTTTTAAGGACATTTTACTAGGGAAAAATAGTACAAATTTTAAACATTTTGGTAACTTTTGGACTGGGATTGGATCTGATAATCAAACCCTAAAATTGCCAGGTTTTACAACTGCATGAATCAAGTGCTAAAATATCTTACCTCTGCAAACTGTAGCAACTTTTCTGTAGCCACTTCATATGTCTTTTTTTCGGATTCTAGCTTCTTTAGCTGACAGGAAAATACTGCCATTTGTTGCTGACTATCTGCATTATTTGTGACATTCTAAAATATTATTTGAAACAATGCTTGTAAAATCTTGTGTTAAAATTTATCATAATGATTTCGAGATCCTTTTAGATGGAGCTTTTATTTCAGAAGATTCTTCGTGAAATCTTCCCATCCATAGTGTGATATTGTGAGGTGAGATTTAATGGAACCTTGTTATTTCCCGGCTATATATATGAAGTCGCTGATTCTGGTTATTCAGTCAGTCTACTTATCTACCATTGTTGCACTTTGTATTTCTCCTTCTCGAGTACTCAAAATATGCACTAAAACCATAAGGATATTCATATTTTCTTTTATAATTTTTATTTTGTTGAAATGTACTAGGTTAAGATAACTGGAATGTCTGAAAATAATTAGATTGTCATCCCCTTACACTACTATCAGAGACGTATGCAGGTTTAGGCACGTTGAGCTCAGTCAGAGCTTCAGTGAGCGCTTTCATAAAATAAACACAGATAGCGTTACGTTTTTGTAAAACAATCTAGGAATCAGCCTGATCTTATTTCCGGAGATCTGGTGAGCCTATAGTGATAATATTATGATATGATCAACTAATTGCCGCAATGCTCCAATTCATGTAGTATATCAGTAAGTAGCTCCTGACCTGTCTAAATAGTAGACGCTCGACCCAAGAAGGACTAACTTCACACATCTAATTGTGTGATTGAACCGCTCTGGGTCCTATATGCATTTATTGAACCGAGGAAAGCTTAAATATTTCAATGTCACCTGGCAAGGTACCAGGAGCTTCATAACACAAATACACCTTTACCGGGTTACATTAACTTTAATAGTTAGTTACACCCCTTTGTATTGAGACCTTAATCTCTCTCAACACGAGGGGATAAACACCCTTCTTCCCGCGGTACACCCGGGGAGATACGCAAACCATAACCCTACGGGTAAGGGGCATATTTTGAGGTACATAAGAGAAGGTAAAGTCGGCCGTCGAGTATACATATAAGTAATCCTATTATTAAAATCTTTATAATCGTCTTTATAATGCAATATGAATTTCTATTCTATCACAGAAGATTTATCATTCCGTACAATCTCTCTACCAGAACCCAGATTTTCGATTTCCATAGAAATTACGCGCGAGAAATACGCAACACGAGGGGATTTGCTGCTAATGATTAGCTGACTAATTTTGTATATGTTAACACTAGTCGTAGCTGCCACCGAATAACACAACTCGATACCCTTCGCCCAAAATTATACTGAACCACCATTATGCTGACGAGGGGAAGAACCTTAAACCTGAGCATTCAATCTTAGACATAACGAGAATAATATTAAGGCAATTATCTACGCGCAACGGAGTCAGATGCATAACCTCTGCAAGTATTAACATTTGAAAAAAAAAGCCGGGTTTAAAGCCCCGCCAAATCGGCTGTGACGTCACCCGCATGTTTTAGCCAATAAACAGTCACCGAATGAAGCGTTATTTTCGTCTTAGTTTCGAAATATTGTCTATTTTTTGGCATATTTTATTCAACTAGTATTTAAATATCTCGTTTAAAGATACATGGTGGGAGAATACCTAAACAATTATAGTGATCGTTTAGGTCTTTTCAGTCGTAGCTACCTATTGTGATCTGCACCATTAGTAAGACAATTTATCTACGTGGATGAATATACCGAGAGAGTGATCACACTTAACTGTTCCTCGATATATCTGATATTATTTCTTTCGGACGTGCATGAGATAATAGTCTATGCACTCTGATATCCGCGTAAACGAGAATATACACCTAAGACGCCATGGAACACATTCACTTTTCGCCAAGGCATCGGTGAACATGACAAACTCACTTAAGTGCAGTCGAGGCTGAAGCCAACCTCTTAGGTTAACTAATTTAATTTCGATGGACGATAACAATTCATCTACAACTTCCGTCTTAATAGGCATTTTACGTAATTTTCCTCGCTAAGTTAACTTACGAACCGATGACCGCTAGAGTACTCTAACGAGCACGCAGACTGACGGGCTATCGCATTTCTGACTAATACCTTATATTTTATTTTAATCTCTAGCAATTATGCGTTCATCAAAGACTCGAGGAAGGAGAATAGCCCGTAGTGCAAAAAACTCCCAACTTCATGTAATATCTAGTGGCACTGAGATACTATCGCTGTAAGGTTGATGATATGCGCTGAAGGCGCGGGACCAAAAATTGTGAAAAATCCTCTCGCCCCAACTGGCAACTTACCTTTTAAAAATCCGCCGTCGTTTGACGCTGCATTCAGTATACACATTTATGTTCCAAGAAATTTTTAAATGCCGAAAATGAAGGCAGCACAGCGCGTTTTGGGGCATGGATCATGAGCCCGATGTCCTCCCCCATCCCCTTTTTTTTTTTGTTTTTAATTCTGTTCTGGGATAGATTACACTTTTTTTCTTGTTTCTAACGTTATTTATGTTTGTAAAATATGGCATTCATGATCATCCAAAGTGTTTTTTTCTCTCTGTCACGTATTACTAAATTATGTTTCAGTGACATTATAAGATATGTCACTGATGATTTTAGTAATACGGACAGAGACGAAAAATAAACATTTGTGGGATGATCATGAAATGCATATTTACAGAACATAATACGTAGAAAAGAAAATAGTGTAATTATCCCAGAACAAAAAGAAAATTAGAAAAAGATGAAAAAAAAAAAAGGGGGGGGGGGTCATGAATCATGCCCCAAGTGCCTGTGGAAAAAGTGGTGCCGTATTTTACATTGTATGTACAGAATTTTGAAATCGTTTTCTCTCGTAAAAGCTCGTATGTAAGAATTTTGTTACGTGTGAATAATTTAACCGAAGTCGGGTTAGAAATTGCTTAACAATGCCAAAAAAAAAAAAAATAGTTTTAGTGAAAGATTTATTGAATTATAATTGTCGCGATAGCTACCGAACGAAGGTTGCCAGGTACTATTTAAACCTCG
>CAJDSM010043501.1:0-10264 GCA_903981925.1 Ostrea lurida | reverse complement strand
CAAAGGATAGTGCCACTCATTTTGTCCAATTTAAATGAATTCAAAATGAGCCTATATGACTCGACATAACAGTATTATTTCTGTTAAAAATAACTATTTATGAAGGTCTTGTCAATAAGGAAACATGCATGTGAAATATCAAAGCCTAGTACTTACCATTCAAAAAGTTATAAGCCGAGGTTAAAGTTTCAGACAGAATGACAGGACAGGACAAAAACAATATGCCCCCCCCCCCCCCCCCCCCCCGATCTTCGATCACCGGGGGCATAAAAATCAGTTTTAGTGAAAGGTTTATGAAAAATGTCACCAAAAATCGTGTTGTACTGAAAGTTTTATGAATTCATGATTAATAGAAATTTGGAATATTTCTTTTGCAACAACAAATAATTATATAATTGTCGCGATAGTACCATCGAGAGGTTGCCAGTACTTATTTACCTCGGATTTTAACGCGTGCACTTGTCATTTGTAGGCGAGGTTTTCGACCCACCGGTCTACCTAAGTTAAGTTTAGGTGGGGGCGGAGCCAATCTTATGCAGGTGTGGAATAGCTGGAGGGAAGCGTGAGGGTTTGTGTATACCGTCCTGGATAACATGGATCTAATCCCCAGCCGTGTCGACGTTGTCATACTAAACAAGAGGCCAAAGGCCTTACACAGGTGACCAGAGTCATTATATTCCATATGGGGATACAATTTAACAATTTTCGTAGAGGCCTTCCTGCTCATACATCACTATGCATTTGGTTTCTCGTCTCGGCATTGTGCCGGTTGTCTAAGAAGATTTTTGAAAATTTGTCACTTTGTGGCAGTTTTTGTGCTACACCACCCCCAGGCCCCAGGGTGCAAGAGAACCTGAAATTTACAAGTTTATGTGCCCCTTGTCCAAAGATGCTTCATACCAAATTTGAAAAGATTGAACTGGTGGTTTATCAAGAAGAATGTTAACAGAATGTTCAATTGTTAACGACACGAACGAACAACAATCGCAATAGGTCAGCCTGTAGTTTACTCAGATGACCTAAAAACCATTCATCATGCAGGCTATATGCTCAACCTGCTCTTTAAAATTATTGGTAAGATTTGTATTCAACCTAGAACTGTTCCTTCGGGACTAAATACCCCCCCAAGGGGCACACTAATATAATGAACACATACAGATTTCATCAAGATTCAAAAACTGAAGTTTCATAATCAACATGGTAATATATTATATGCTTATAACACTTTAATTTTTTCCTATATAAAACTCATATGATTTACGACCAAATTTTGACTGGTTAAACGAAAGCACTCAATTTTGTCTATTGCTAGTGAGGTCAACGATCTGGATGGAACTGTTTGACCGGCAAGGAGTCCCTGTGTCCATAATCTATTGGTAGCACGAGTCGATGTGATTCTTGGGACTGCTGCTTTGTTCGTTCTGGTAATATTAGTATCTGGAGGGGAACAAGAAGGCCTGGATGGCCACATCGCTCACCTGAGCACTGCTTTACTGAAGGAGCAGTTAGTTGTGGACTTTAGAAATGTACACACTGTGGACTAAATTTAACCTCGTCTTGTGGGATTCCATCTTTCCAATACCGATAAATGACCATATGTATCAATGAACTTGCTCAAACACAGGGATAAAGAAAAGTATATAGTATTAAGGGTGAGGATCTTTAATAATTTACAAGATTATCAAACCATTTTTAAAAGGCGCAGCAGTCAAGTCATGACCCAAAGGCCTCCGACATGAATTATGTGTCAACTGAACGAAACTGTCGCACACACAAGAATAGAAACTATAATCACAAATGTCTCCGCTGCCTCCTCCCAAATTGAAAAGTGGCTCCAAAATTAATACCACCTTCCCTTAGTTAACTACTGTATGGGGAGAAAGCACAAGCAGGAACATAGACATTATGAATGGTAACTTGTTCTGTGACAAAAATGATGGAGAAAATATTCAAAAAATATTTTCAAAGCTTCAATAAGCTATATAAAGAGAAAGTGTTCACAAGCTAGTTTTACATCGACACCGACTCTTTAAACTGCTATAAATTTATGATATAAACCATTTGACATCCTCCTGTCCTGATAATATGCAACATTCTTAGAAATCGCATTGAAGCAATTATACAAATTATTCTCAAGTCTATCTAGCTAATCCATATAGGTTAGTATCACTCACTTTTTGAGAATGTGCATTTTGTTCTGGACACGGCAATCCAAATATTTACATAGTTAATGCTAAATGAGGTTGGAATTGTAACATACATTTACATTCATCACCGATTCTTAGATTCCACCTTAGGCCAAATAAAAATTAATCATCTGGTTCTCAAGAGGACCGCGCCGCCCCGGAAAATTTTGGCCGCTGGTTTGTTTTATATTTAGCTTTGTCCATAAAAAAATGTGCGTCTGCGATTCGATCATAAATATGCAAGAGTCTATCCACTAGAAAAATGGTAAGAGTTATCATCCTCTGACGCTACTTTAACTCGTGATTGATAGTTTGAGCTTCAAGAGTAACTTCATCAATATTGTTTTTATTTAATTGCCAAGTTATCTTTGGAAGGAAATCATTAGGTGTTAGTATTTTCCATAAAGGGTGCAATTTAAAATATGATTTACTTGTCATTATTTTTATAATGCAGACGGATTTAATTTTAACAGGAATGGACCAGTAATTCAACTATATGGTACCGTTTCAAAGTGTTGATGTTTCATCAGATTATTGAATAACAATTTAAATTTATGAACTGGTTTATTAATACAATGGGAAATACTCGTATAGTTGGGAAAAATATTTAGTACATAATAAATGTCAAAGGAGTATTTTCGCTGTTATCTCTCACGATCAGAGTATTTCGATTTTGTGGTCACCCTTACATATGAATGTAAATATATATCTCCAACAAACATTATATCAATAGTCACCAATTTTATTTACTAGATCTCTACACATACAAGGTTGATCCCTTGAAGATACAATCTTCATAATATGGTATGATTATATCAGGTTTTATATCGTATTGATTAAAAACAAAAAATATTAAAATCCCTACCTATGGCTTCTTGGGAAATAAAAACAAAAAATATAAAAACGCCTAGCCTCTAACCACCCACTTTTTCAAAAATGCAAATTCCCGAGAACCAGACAATTTATTTTAGTGTGGCCCTTAACTTCTGTAGAAAATTTATTGGATCCTCCTGTCGCAGACAATATGCAACATTACAAAGGAGCTGACGTTAAAGCATTGTACAACATAAGTCAAATCTACCTGATAAGCGTTCAAAGGCCAACACCCTCGACCCCCGATTGTATCCCCCATAACTTGAAGGGAAAATAATGGGAATCTTGATTCCTGTCCCTTAGCAATATCACATCTACAAAATGGCAATGAGCATTGTACAAACGTTTTCAAGTTATTGGTGATGAACTGTTATAGGAAGAAGAAGTGTTTCCCAAGCTATTTTACACCTCCCACCCTGTTGGATCCCCCGATAAGCCTTCAGACGGCAAATATTGTCCTCCTGTCCTACATATGCACTCTTACAAAAATGGAAAGGAGCACTGTACACAAGTTTTCAAATCTAATCTGATAAGTGGTTTTAGAAGAGGATAGTGTGTTCACAGAGTTCAAAAGCTATATTAACCCGATCCACCACGTGTTTGGAATCCACCTTATAACTTGAAGGAAAAGTAATTGGATCCTCCTGTTCCCGACAATATGCACATCTACAATAAATAGCAGAGCGAGAGCACTGCTACAAATTTCTAAGTCTAATCTGAAACCGGTTTAGGAGATAGTAAGCGTTTCACAAGCTATATACACGCCGTCACCCCTGTTGGATCCTACCGATAACTTGAATGGAACATAATTGGATCCTCCAGTGTCCGGCGATGATGCACATCTACAAAATGGCAAGGAAGCTGTCTACAAGTTTTGAAGGTTCTATCTAATAGCGGTTTAGGAGGAGAAGCGTTCACGGATCTTGTGACAAGACAGACGGACAGACGGCCAGAAAGTACGAAAGCAATATGTCTCCCCTGGAAAGGAGAAACATAAAATAAAGTTTTATGTCAAGAGTTTCCCTAGATATACGTATGTTTCAACTCGTTGCGGGGGGTATAAAAATTACGCTTTTTTAAAATATCGAGTTTGATCCACAATAATTTTACAACAGCGATCATCGAAAACGCTTTCTTTATAGATACCTATAGAATATAGTGATTATAAGAATATCCGTTGATAGAACAAAAAGCCGCCAAAATGGTCGAGCAAGTGATGAGTAGGAGTACCAAGCGTGCCTAGCTGCTGAAGACCCAAACATCCTACGTTAATCTTCTAATTTTCGACAACTGAAATACACCCATTTTTCAGGATTTTGCAAACACCTGTCGAAAATATAGAATTCTGAAAAACTTTTTGGATGTTCTTACCGGAAAGATCAATTATTTTTGTTTTTCCCTTTTTATTTAGGGCCGAAGTGACGAATTTTCAGGGATTCATACACAAATGTAATCAGGGGGGGGCCGTGCATAACAATCGTGTAACCGAATATAGATTCCAGTCGTGTAGTATTTCCGCTCATATCTGATCACCCATTCCTAACCTCAATCGACGGAAAAAATTTGAGTACACTTTCGGAGATTACTTTGTTTGTTCAAATAGATGTCTGATTTTGCTTGTAATCTGTGCTTATACATGCAGTTAAGAAACATAAGGGTTGTATTGGGAAGAAAAGCGACAGAATCTTTACGACAGAACATGAAAGATTGTTCAGTATATACGAATGTGAGAATCGAAGAACGGAACGAGGCTATCAAAGCGAAAGTGAAAGATCACTGGCGGATCCAATAAGGAACACGCCGCTTTCCGGATGATGAGTAATGACAGGCATACAAAGAACAAAAGGAAAAGGACGAAACGTAAAGATTACCTAAATCAACCCGAATGTTCATCTGTAAGCTAACGTAAATGGATGTCTGTTGGGTCCGAGTCACTTACTTCTGGGCTGCACTGGTGGTCCGGGTAAAGATAAGGTCCCCAAGGCGCATCCCCTTGCGGTTTCGTAAGAGGTGACTAAATGGGTGGGTTCATTCGGATGGAGACCGAAAAAACCGAGTCCAGTTGTCCAGCAGGTATGGCCACGATAAAGATCCCTTCGCCGCTCAAACGTGCCTGAGCCGAGCAGTAGGCCTAAATTTGTGGCTAATCCTTCACGCGGCAGATGGTGGACCTATCTCCATAATGGAAGTGACAGTAATTCTCGCAGTGGGACGGGTAAGAACAAACAAATAATCATGCAATACTCTCACCTGCACGCACTTTTGCCGCCTAACCTATATACCATTAAGGTAGTATGAAACGTTCGTCCAAGTTATCCATAGACTAAGTGACGCGTTGTGCCGCTTGAAACACGGGCCTACTTTTCGGTTTAACGTTTATGTCGAGGAAAGAAAACGTTTAAGGAACCGTAAAAATTAGATTTATGATATAATTCGCCCTCGCAACATTGAACCCGACTATTTACGAGTCTTTCTTCCAATATTTGATATCAGTGGTCGGGTTTCAATATTGAGGAGGCGAATATATGCGATAAGTCTATACCGGATAGTTTTTTAACTTGGATTACTTAGTCAGGTGGTGCTATTCTAAGGTATCCCAAGCTTTTAATTCAGAAAATAAACAAATTGAAAAGTATGTTTCCGTAATTAAAATGCCACCGTCCTGTATGTCCCAGATACCTGCCATAAGATAAACTAGATTCGAATTTATTAAAATTGGTGATCAAAGATGTTGCCTGTTTTTTCATTCATATCATTCAAGAAAGGGTAACTCTATTAAATGGATATTTTTATTACAAGGTTTTTGGAAAAAAATTATCATGTGTTCCATTTTAAACTTTTATTCAATTTTTGGTTTGAATATTATTTTTTAACACATCTGTGGCTTCTCCCATACATATATTCCAGTGGGTGTTTTCCTTCTGAATATGATAAAAAGACGATTTTCTGATAATTTTTGGTCATGTTTTTCCTCAAAATAAAATAATAAGTACACTGAATAGAATTTTGTTTTTCATTGTCTTCAATCTACTATAACATTTTGCCTCAACTTTTCATACCAAATAGAGTGTATCGTAATGGAGGGTTAGGCCAAATGTATTTTTTTTTTCCGTTTTAAAAACAAATCTAAAAAATCCTAAAAATAAACAGTTGAAGGTATTTGTGTTGAGGCCCTGATTGCATGTTTCAACATAGATTATTACTGAATTCATAGGCAAAAAATTGTCAACCGTTTCATTTCCACCTTAAATCGTTTTCGCAGTTAACCGTCAACAATTGGCTTAAGAAATCCCAAGAGCCAATGATTTGCGTGTGTTAATTGAACCTATATCGTGGTCTAAAAAGAGTGACTCAAAACGACCAACATCGACGAAAAATGTGCTCTCGCACAAAAACGGTAATGTGAAAATCGATTTTTAAAAAACGGAATTCAGATTTATAAACGGAATGCTGGAAATTCTAAAAGCGGAATTCGTTTAAAACGGAGAAAAAATCAATGTATGAAATTTTGTAGGGCAGCAAAAATGATCCGTGGCGTTCGTCAGGTGTGCTAATATGCGTTTGATCACGATGCGAAATCAGACACTTTGTCAAAAAATCAGCACAAAGAAAGAATTAAAAGGTTGACTGATCTATTAACTGTTGAGTTGTGTTTATATTGTGTGAAGAAACGAAATAAATCTTTAATTTTTTAATTATAAAATTCAAATAAAAAAAAAAATTCCTTCCTCCCTACTAATTTTAAGAATGGCTTGTTTGGGCTTTTTTTTTTTCGGGGTGGGGGGGGGGGAAATAAAAAGCTTACAGTAAAAGTTGATTTAAATGAAAAACCAAGATGCTGTTGTTGAAACACCAAATTCCCCCGGATTCCACATGCCAGTAAAAGAGCTTGCCAAAAGGATTTATGCAATTGAAATAATGAAAAATCTATCACTTATCATTCAAAAGTTTAGCCAAATGGTTTAAGTTTTTGAACAAGTGGTCAAAACTTCAGGTCCAAGGTCAGAAAGTCCAAAACCAATGTTGTTACCAGTCGAAGGCCTTGTTATCAGGAACAACCATCGTGAATATGAAATTCCCATCACTTGCTAATTCAAAAGTTATGGCCAATGTTAAAGTTTTTGAAAAGTGGGTTCGCAAACTTAAGGCCAAAGTCAAAAATACTGTAACCAGTAGAAAAGGGCTTGTCATAAGGAACACACATGTTGTAATATGAAAGTCCCCCCCATACCATTCAAAAGTTATGGCCAAATGTTTAAAGTTTTTGAAAGTAGGTCAAAGTCCAGGTCAGGAGGTCAAAAATTTTTGGTATCAATAGAAAGGGCTTGCCACAAAGAACCACATGTGTAATATGAAGTCCCATCACTTGCCATTCAACCAGTTATGGCAATGTCTAAAGTTTTTGACAAAGTAGGTCAAACTTTACACGTCAGGAGGTCAAAAATGTTGGTAAGTAAGAAAGGGTTTGTCAATAAGGAGCACACCATGTGAATATGAAGGTCCCATCACTTGCCATTCAAAAGTTATGGCAATGTTAAAGTTTTTTGTGGACAAAACAGACAAACGGACAGATTACGGGGGCAATAAAAATCTTGGCGTAAATAGCCCATAACGTCCTTGTTCTTACAACACTCACTGCTTTGTCTCATATAATTTACAGACACTCACTGCTTTGTGCTTAGTATAATTTACACACATTCCACTGCTTTGTGCCTCTGCTATAAATTTACACCACACTCACCGATTTGCGCCTCAGTATACATTTACACACAACTGCACACGCTTTGTGCTCAGTATAATTTTACATACACTCACCGCTTTGTGTCTCAAGTATAGAATTTAACACAACACTCACCGCTTTGTGCTCAGTAATAATCTACCACACTCACCGCTTGTGCTCAGTATATTTCACACACTCAGCGCTTTGTGCTCAGTATAATTACACACACCACCGCTTTGTGCTCCAGTATCATTTATCACACACTCAACCGCTTTGTGCTCAGTATAATCTACACACACCACTGCTTTGTGCTCAGTATTAATTTACAATACTCAGTGCTTTGTACTCAGTATATATTTTACCACACTCACCTTTGTGCTCGTATAATCTTACACACACTCACTGCTTTGTGTTCAGTAATAAATCTACACACACCTCACCCGCTTTGGTTCAGTATAATCTACACACACTCTGCTTTGTGCTCAGTATAATTACACACACTCATGCTTTGGCGTTCCTCCTTTAGTTTGGGCACTTCAGCCTCTAGGAGCTTGCACTACTTCCTCGAATCCTTCTCACATTTTCTTGCCTCTCTGAGCTCGCTCCGCTATCATCCACTTCTTCAATTGCACCCTGGGCTTTCTGAAAATATTACGAAGATTATAAATTAATTCATTTTTAAAAACTTATACCAAAACAAGCCGGCCCATGGGGCCAGATCGCTCACCTGAGCATTGGCTTTCACTAAGAAGAGCAGTAATAACAACTTAATCCGTATGTGGCCCACACCCTTGATTTTAACCGTGCACTTGTCATTTGTAGGCTGAGATTTTCGACCCATCGGTCTACCTCAGTTAAGTTTAGGTGGGGGCGGAGCCAATCTTATGCAGGTGTGAATAGCTGGAGGGAAGCGTGAGGGTTTGTGTATACCGTCCTGATAACATAGGATCTAATCCCCAGGCCGTGTCGACGTTGTCATAAGTAAACAAGAGGCCCAAAGGCCTTAACAGTGACCTGAGTATTATATTCCATATGGGGATAAATTTACAATTTTGGTAGAGGCCTTCCTGCTCTACATCACTATGCATTTGGTTTCTCTCAGGCATGTGCGGTTGTTAAGAAGATTTTTGAAAATTTGTCACTTTTGGGCAGTTTTTGCCCCACCCCCCAGGCCCCAGGGGTGCAAGAGACCTGAAATTTACAATTTATGTGCCCCTTGTCCCAAAGATGCTTCATACCAAATTTGAAAAGAATTGAACTGGTGGTTATCAAGAAGAAGTTAAAAATGTTCAATTGTTAACGCACAACGGACGAAGACCAATCGCAATAGGTCACCTGAGTTTACTCAGATGACCTAAAAACCATTCATCATCAGGCTATATGCTCAACCTGCTCTTTAAATTATTGGTAAGATTTGTATTCAACTAGAACTGTCCTTTCGGGACTAATACCCCCCAAGGGGCACACTATATAATGAACACAACAGATTTCCTCAGATTAAACTGAAGTTGTCTAATCAATGGGTAATATAGTATATTGTTATACACCTTTAATTTTTTCCTATATAAAACTAATATGATTTACAACCAACATTTTGACTGTTAAACGAACACTCAAACTTTTGGTCTATTGCCAGGTCAACGATCTATGAACTGTTGACCGGGCAATAGTCTGTTCAATATCTATTGGTTACACGAGTCATGTGATTCTTGGACTGCTGCTTTGTTTACGTTGTATATTAGTATCTGGAGGAACAAGAGGCCTGATGGGCCACATCGCTCACCTGAGCACTGCTTCACTAAGAAGAGCAGTAGTTTGGGATTTAGAATGTACCACTGTGGACTAAATTTAACCTCTGTCATGATGTCATCTTCCAATACCCATAAATGACCATTATGTATCAATGAACTTGGCTCAACACAGGGATAAAGAAAATATATAGTTTGAAGGTGAGGATCTTAATAATTTACAAGATATCAAACCATTTTTAAAAGGGCAGCATCAGTCATGACCCCAAGGGCCCACGACATAATTATGTGTCAATGAACGAACTTGTCGCAACACAAAGAATAAGTAAACTAATATAACACAATGTCTCCCGCTCCTCCCAAATTGAAAGTGGCTCCAAATTAATACCACCTTCCCTTATTATACACTGGTATGGAGGAGAAGCACAAGCAGGAACATAGACATTATGAATGGTAACTTTGTGCTGTGACCATATGATGGAGAAAATATTCAAAAATTATTTCAAAGCTATCCAATAAGCTATATAGAAAGAGAAGTGTTCACAAGCTATTTTACATCGACCCACTCTTAAGAACTGCTATAAATTTATTGATATACCATTGAATCCTCCTGTCCTGATAATAGCCACATTGTCGTAAATGCATTGAAGCATCTATAATTCAAATTAAGTTTCAAGTCTATCTGGTAATCCATATAGGATTAGTATTCACAGCTCTTTGTAGATGTGCATATTGTC
>CAJDSM010043496.1:0-13268 GCA_903981925.1 Ostrea lurida | reverse complement strand
ATTCCCATATTATAATAGAACTTCCATCATCACCTGCATATATGGTGTATATGTCTCTCAACTTATTCAATACGCAAGAGCTTGTTCTGCGATATGATCAGTTTTTGAATCCGAGGCAAGTTATTACAGACAAGTTGTTGCAGGGGTTTCAACAGTCACGTTTTAAAAGGCAGCATTTCAAAATTCTATGTCTTTATAAACAATTTAGTTTACCCAGTATGACCTACCATGAGATCCAAATGCTGTCTGATGTGTTTTCATGCCATTGTTAAGCCGTTTTTCACACCACTGATTTTGACTACGGATTGTTCCGTTTACCCATGATCAAGACTATTGGACTCACGGGGGCGGGGTGGGCCGGTCAACAGGGGATGCTTACTCCTCCTAGGCACCTGTCCCACTCTGGTGTGTTCCAGGGTCCGTGTTTTTGCCCAACACTCTTGTTTTTTGTATCACTATTTGGGACTTTGCAAGATCATCCTGTTCGGTATTTTTGCCTTACATCAAACATGCTCAAAGGGACAAGATGACGTTTGATGATGGCTAGCTATATAAGACTGTTATTAACTTCGAGTCTGACAAAAAACAATAATGACTTAATTAATTCAGTTTATATTTAGTCAGTAGGGATAGGTATCTTGGCAATTTTGGAGGGGTTTGGGTAACATTTTGCTTCTCAAGAGTTTTTGTGAATCCTTGAATTAGATTTTTCTCCCAGGTTATCGTTTTTTACTGTAAACATTATATCGTAATAAAAATTTGACTCTGCAATCATGGCACTGTTAAATATTGCAATACATATCGTATTCGTAATGGGGGGCGTATCGTTTTCAGCCCTAAAGTATATTCAATAGGGCTCATCATCAAGAAAATTCGTTCTGTAATTCACTTTCAGATCTTGACTTATTTCACAGCACTGTATACATATTTTAAAAAAATGTTATTTATAAATTTTGCTAAGAAGTAAGAACATTGTGTGACAGTCAGGTTCAATCGCCGGTGACCACTTATCTGCTCAGATGGTAGAGCCACCTGACTAGAGATCCAGGGGGCTGGGTTCACAATCCTGGCCCAAGACCATTAAACTGAGAATAAACTTAAGTTCAAATTTTGATTATTATGTTTATTCTTATTGATTTATAATGTCACAGTTGCTGTTTTACTTTAAGCTGTTCAGCAGCGAGCGCTATTTTGTCGTTTAGTTGTATTTGGCGCGCATAGCAATCGACTACGTGTGGGTGTGTGTTGTGTTGTAACAAGATAGTATGGGTGTATGGTTATGTTATGTCCATCATGTGATGTTTGTTGACCTTTAAACTGAAAATTAATATGCATGTACTTCACCTCACTCATATAAAAGCAATTCCCGCCGCATGGAATTAATAACTTCACCGCACTTTGTTGTCAGTGACAAAAAGTTATACATACTATTACACAAATTCCTGAACAAACGTAGATTGCCGAAAAGATGTATGTATGTAGAATGTAGAAGGTATAGGCCTTACTTCAAATCCATAGCTGATTCAGCAAACGGATGTCAGCTCCAGTTTCCCATGCCCAAAACCCAGCCAGTATGAGTAATGGAAATAATCCATGTAATCTTGAGTCCACAGGCTGCTTATGAAACTATCTTAAGATATACCCTAAAGATATATCTTTACGAGGATTCTTAGGACACATCTTAGGATGTAAAATAAAAGGGTCTCAGTTATATCTTAAATTAAGAGTCTTAAATGCTGTCTAAAGATTTTTGTTATTCAAATCAACATTAAATTTGCGCTATGTGGTAAATTAATCTCTTCTCTCTCTCTATCTCTCTCTCTCTTAGTTCTTTTAAAAATCATGTTCAATAAGTCTTTTAGCAATAATAGAATATTTGAATAACTCTCTCTCTCTCTCTCTCTCTCTCTCTCTCTCGTCTATATATATATATACGAGAGAGAGAGATCTATTACTATATATATCTCTCTGTATTCACTTTGACGACCCTCTCCCTATTGTCTATAGTGAGCGAGTCTTCACAACAAACACTCTGTGCACTTGGTCTATTGTTGACCAATCAACTCTTTGGAACGGGTTATGGAAATTTCAAAAACAATGTCAAAAAAAAAAAAATTAAAAATGTGGACATGTATACACATTTGAAACAAATGTCCAACTCCTTAGCTTCATGGTCAAAAATCCAAACAACGACCACTAGCGAGAAAAGCGCTCATTTATAAACCTCATTCGGACTCTATCCCTTATTTCATTGCCCCCCACCCCCCCCTCTAATCTGTCAATGTCAAAAACTTCAGATGTGAATTCAAAAACAGCTTGCACATGTAGCAGTTCGTGTGTCGTATAGTCTGTACTTCGCGTTGTTTTGTTTTAATTTACATTAGTGGCGACTTCGAAACGACCTTGCTACACTATGGTTTGAAACTCAAATAGAGATATAAATTCAATAGACAGGGATTTACCCAGGTTTAGATCCTACTACCCATTTCAATTGAAGGGGAATTTTTTGATAGCTTCCAGCGGAAGGGGTGGAGAATCGACAAGCTAAGATTATATCACATGAAAACAGGCATATCCAATTTATTGATTACTGATTCTTTTCTATTTGTTGTAAAACTTTCATAAGAGAAAAAACTATTAGAATATACATATATCAAACTGATTTTGTAAAAATCTTCCATATATTTTTGTGTGGTTTTTACAAATCAGAGGGGATTTTAACCTTGTGGAAGGGGAAATTTTCTTTTGTTGTCATAAGGGGGAAAGGTACCCTTTACCGGGTAGTAAAAAGAACCTTGATAATCCCTGATAGAAATGAAAACAGATAAACAACACTTTACAAATTTATTACAAGTATGAATATGACAAAATAGACCCCTAAAGCCCTAAGAATTTAGCCTATATTCCCAAACCCAAAAGGTAATAGAATAATTTAGAAAGTAAGTTAAACGTAACAAAGTAAAGGGACAAAAACACAGACGAACTAATTTGGAAGTGTGGAAGGAGAGAAGAGCTAGTCAGGCCAGCTGTCTCACTTTCAACGAAATTGTTCGCTGCACAGCCTTTTTATAGTAAAATTGAACAATAGAAACTGTCACTAAAGTTATTGGCCAGAGATATAAAAAAGGCGTGGTCAAATACCACGTGGTGAATTGTTTACATAGAGATCGAAAACTTAGAAATAAAAGTGAAAGTGAAACCAAACTACCACACACATTAACGGCATGAAAATGTTTCCCAATGTTTCATCTGTAGATTTTTTTTTATTCTGATGTGTGTTCCATCTATAGTACCTAAAACTGTCACTCGGAAGCCCCCTCCCTCGTTGGCGTAAGTTTTCGACGCTCCATGGGGTCCTATCATGAACAGTGGAGAAACTTTCCAGAGCGTCCTTTAGGGGCATCCATCAACTTCTCCAGATACAAAAAGGAACCATGCTAATGCCATATATTAACTGCCTGTAAAAAATATTGGATAATGACTGGAACGTCTACGTTTGATATCACATTTTAACCAGTATTATTCTGAAGAGTAAACAAATTATAAGTTGATACATCATCATACTGTGGAATCCAAACACGAGTGTTTGGTAGGATCTTGCTTCCACTGCTTATTTAAAAATTTAGGGTTAAGCATCTGAGGGGCAAGAACATTTGGCATGCTGCACTGGCCTCAAGTCCCCTGAAAAAAAAAACGAAATGAAACTGGGTACATACCAGTTGTGTTTGCATTAATTAAGTCTGGATTGATAAATTCATCTGATTTCATGTCAATTGTTATTTACAGCAAATTCACCCCTGAATCCGAGAAACCCTTGATGATGGAACCGATTTGTCAGTGTATTGCATTGAAAGTAGTAGAACAATTGAATTCGACAACTGAATTTTTTTTATATGTTCATAACGAGGTTTTCATGGCCGATTCCAGCCCCCCACTTTTCTTTCGCTGATTTGATTTTGTTAATATGATTTAAACCGAAATTTTGACAATCCCCTCTGTAAAAAAACGCTGTTTCTTTTGTTAAATTCATCGCAACATGTACATATTATTGAAGCTGTGCGAATTATTGTACAATATTTCACTGTTATGTCATTTTAAATCAGTCTTTAACAAAGTAACTCACTTCGCCATTTCAAAATCAACAACAAAGTCGTGTGCCTTTCCACAGGCAAGTACATAGGTTCTGTGCATTATTACTAACATTACATTGTCTTGAATAAAGAAAAACAAAAATTACCAAATACTAGTAGCACTTCGTTGTTATACCGCTCGTTCAGAGCCTAACCTTTAAAAATAATTTGCCCGGTGGTCTACATAAAAAAATATCTATGTCTCCCTCTCTTAGGGGGAGACGGGAGACATATGTTTCGGTACTCGTCCAGTGCTTGGCCGTCTGTCTGTCACAAAATCTCCCTTGTGGAACGCTTCGCACATACACCCTTATAACCAGCTTATTAGATTAGACTTGAATTTGTACACAGCTCCTTGCCATTGTAGATGTGCATATATGTCAGGGACAGGGAGGATCCAATCAAATTCCTTTCAAGTTATGGTGATCCAACCAGGGTGGGCATGTAATATAGCTGTGAACTCGTGACGCTTCTCCTCCTAAATCGGTTATCACATAGGACTTGAAACTTGTGTACAGTGCTTCCTGCCATTTGTAGATATCGCATATGTCGGGAACAGGAGGATCAATCATTTTCCTTCAAGTTGTGGTGATTCCCAACAGGCGTGGTGGAGGGTGTAAATATTTTGTGTGAACTTGTGAACGCGTCTCCTCCTAAAACCACTTATCAGATAGACTTGAAAAGACTTTTGACAGTGCTTCCTTGCCATTTGTAGATGTTGCATATGTCAGGACAGGGAGGAATCCAATTATTTTCCTTTCAAGTTTAAGGTGGATTCCAAACAGGGGTGCGGAAGGTGTAATATAGCTCAATGGAATAGCAGATGCTACAGCGCTGTGAACACTCTCCTTCCCACACCGTTTTTATCAGTTTAGCCTTGTAAACGTATTTACAATGCTTCATTGCCATTGTAGATGTGGCATAATTGGTCAGGACAGGAGGATCCAATAATGTCCTTTAAGGTATGGGGATCCAACAGGGGTGGGGAGTGTTGTTATAAATAGCATTGTGAACACTTCTCTTCTAACGAGGTATTCAGAAGTTTGAAACTTTGTACAAAGCTTCATGCCATTTGTAGATGTGTATCTTTTCAGGATAAGAGGATCCAATTATTTCCTTCAAGTTATGGCTGGATCCAACAGGGGGAGGGTGTAAAAATAGCTTGGGAAACTTTCTTCTATCACGGTCTATTCAAATAGCCTTGAAACTTTGTACAATGGCTTCATTGCCATTTGTAGTGGACATTATTCGTAGGACAGGATCGAGGATCCAATTATTTTCCTTTTCAAGTTATGGGGATATCCCAACGGTGGAGGGTGTAGCTTGTAAACGCTTATCAGGTAGATTAAATTGATATTTTGGTTACAATGCTTTACAGCTCTTTGTAGATGGCATATTGTACTGGACAGGAGGATCAAATTATTTTCTACAAGTTTAAGGTGGATCTAAGAGAGTGTGGATGGTAAAATAGCTTGTGAATACTAATCCTTACGGATTATCAGATAGAACTTAATTTGTATAAGCTTCAATGCATAAACATATGTGCATAGTTATCAGACCAGAAGAATTCCAATTGTATCATAAATTTTATTGCAGATCTAAAAGGAGGCGTGTCCATGTTAAAATAGCTTGTGAATACTTCTCTCTATATAGGCTTATTGGATAGGCTTTTGAAATATTTTTGAATATCTTTCTCACATCATTTTTGTCACAGCACAAAGTTACCATTCTATGTCTATGTTCACTGCTTGTGCTTTCTCCTCCATACCACGTTAGTACATTAAGGCGGAGGTGGTATTAATTTGGAGCACTTTCCAATTTTGGGAAGGAGGGGAGACATTTTGTCTTTTAATAAAAACAAATTAATTGTTACTGTTGGTGTTTCCCTTGGTGCGCGCGGGTATTTACAGACGCCTGATATAATGTTGAGTAACTCCCTTAAAATGAAATTTGGGGACCAGAGTTAAAATGTATGGACCAATGAGAGTTTCAATGGATTCATGGATTGTAATTCAAACAGATCAACAGTGTTGTCACCTAACGCGCATACTATATCGACCCAAGCTCTAATTTCAGGGGTGATTTGCGGTAATATCAAGACAAAGTTCTTGTATCAACATGCATATTTATTCCAAACCATGTCACACCTTAAATACATTCTATATTTTATACATAGCTTTTTGATCACGGAGAGGACCTCTCGTAAGGGAATCAATCATAAGACAACACACTGTCGAGAAAATGTAATGAACATACCAAAGAAAAAAAAAAACAAACAAACAAAAAAAACAGCCGAAAAACTTCCAAGTGGCGAAAAATCGGATGCTACCACGATTTGAAGTTAAACAGGCTGATATCCAAACCAAAACATGTCCTAAGACGAGTCCGTTGGGGTCTTAAAAGTTAAGAACATATGTATTATCTTAAGAAAAATCTTAAGATAGGACAGCTTCGGAAAGACTGGATAAGTTTACTATGTGTCGTAAGACCCTGCTAAGATATATCTTAATCTTAAGATATCTTCATAAGATGCCTGCTGGTCTTTACACAGTCCCCAACCGTGGGCGCCAAGTCGCGAGGTCCAAACAAATGTAAAACACAAAAAGCTTTGGTCTGGATTCTATCAATTTAATGGTGTATGGAAGAAAAAAACCTATAAGAAAAACACAAACTCTCACAAACACAATAAACACGGCAGCTACATTTAAACAGCATTTACAACATACGTTGGCAGTACAACATAACACACATACATGTCGCACACCGTAGTCATTGGCCTATTGGCGCACCAATCCAATACTTACGACCTAATTAGCGCTTGTTGCTAAACAGCTTAAAGTAATTCAGCAACTGTGACATTCTCCCCTGCTAGGGAAAATGGCTCCTGACATTTTAAATTGAAAACACGAGCATAATATAACAATGTTTGACATTGACAGAAAGTAATAAATAAAAAAAAATTAAAAAATAAATTCTTACCAGACTCCAAGATAATATACAATTTGGACTGGTTTAGCGCGGGAGACATTACAAATTATCAGGTCCGAAGTAGGGTATCACCCGAGGGCGCCTATGGGCCCGAGGGTGATAACCCTACTTAAGACCTGGATTAATTTGTGAGTTTCTTCCCTCTAAACAGTCCATAATAGTTTTTTTATCCTGAAGAATCTAAAAGTATTCTTTTTAAATTCATCTTTGAAAACATTCTTGACTTGCGATTTTTTTATGTAAAACGTCATCAAGATCGTAACAAACTTTTTCTACAAAAACGAGCGGAAAGCTTGCGATGTGACGTCATAATTAGAATGAGGCAAAAACACAACATCAAACGTAACATTTTTCGCAACGTGTTTCTGCGCCATTATCATCTACGGGAGACAAACACATTTGTCACCCTCGCGCGTGAGGGAGACATCCACGAATTATCCCCTTCACGTGACAGCCCTGGACCAAATGAAAGTGACTGTAATTATTCTAAAGGATAATAACTATAACTTCTAAATGAACGTCATTATATTTAGTTCAATAGTGTACGATACTCTTGCGACCGTGAGGTTCTCAGAAATTCTCAAGGGTTATAGAGAAATGCCTGACTGTAATAAAACCATGACCTATTCCAAATCTCCTGAACATGTAGGCAAGACTTGCATGATTTTGGTATGTAGTTTTCTTGGGCAAGATCTTTCTTTTCATAGCCATGTCAAGACATACTGACTTTGTCTTGAAGGCATTTATTCTAACATATTCATCAGGCAGAAACTAATTGCTTATGCGTTTAAAAAGATTTAAAAAGGAATAATAAAAAAAAAAGGTAATTGTAAAATATAAATATGTTTGCATATAATTGTTCGTTTTCATGAATTTTCTCTGCCCAGAGAATCTGATTTGAAAATTATGCAAATACGGTTACCAGATTCTGATGACGTTTCCGATAAACTGCCGACAACGATTCGAAGACGACTCATAATGCTGTAGTACAGCAGGTTAACAGTGAAGAAAAAATACACATTCATTACTTAGATGATTATTCTATGAACGGCTGTATTTAGTTTTTTTTTACTCCTAGTTTCATATGTACTTGAAACTTGAATTTTCACTAGTGCTTGTTAATCATTTTTGAGAAATTGTTGTCGTGAAGCCCCTTTGGAAACTGTCGATTGAGCACGTGCGAATAGCTTTCCGAACGAGTTTCAAACTAGGGGGTATATGAATAAAAGGCGGGGCCAAATCGAATTTTTTATTCATCCTGCACCAAGAATTCAACGAGGAACATATTTTCCTAGCTTTGACTAAGAATACAGTTAAAAAATCATATTGGTAACAAAATATTCAATTTTAATAGGTATTATAATTCTTACGATTTCAATGCATTCTAAGTAATTAAGAAAAAATATTGAGATGTTTTGTTAGACAAATTAGCCTTTAACATATAACAGCAAGGTCATGTTACTGTTTGATTGAACGGATCTTTGATCTGATTGGGACGGATCTCTGATCTGTCCCAATATTTTTTTCAAGAGAGCTACAGTTACTTGCAAGCTAATGGGAACGAAGATTCATCAAAATTCTTCTAAATATCCCAACTGCTGAAACGAACGGTTAGCATCAAGGTGACTCAGAAAGTGAGTGATGTGGCTTATGGGCCTAGCTCTTGTGAATTAGGTCGATTACAGACTCTGGCATAAGTACTGTTTCTATCTAAGGTACATTGTAGGTATGGACAGTTTTAAATTTCATAATACCAGGACCAGCATTAATTTCCCGGCAGGAACCGTATTTATGAGTTATTCCTGCCAACGGCGATCGAACATACCCCCCCCCCCCCCCCCCCCCCCCCCCCCCCCCCCCCCCCCCGCACCCCCCCCCCCCCACCCCTCCTCCCCCCCCCCCCCCCCCCCCAAGACTAATAAATTCTTAACACTGGCTAGCAGTAATGTTTCAACAGTTACAAGAACACACAACACAATGTGGTTTGAAAAAGATCTGAATCAGGAATTCTGAATCAGGTCACAGTGTATTGCCTAAATCACCATCCCCAACCTGTCACCGCCGATCACACTGGCCAGATTGTTACAATATTTTCATGCACTAATAATATAGGCATTTGCAAATGTTCTATATGTATCAATTTTATACATGTTGTAATGTTTTCAATATCTGATATTACATGTGTATTTGTTTCCATATTATGTTATGATACATGTTTGCACGCCTTTAAAGGGACATGCACCACTTTGAGCCTAAATTTCATATTCGCATTTTTAATGTTAAAATGTTGAATCAACTTATTTCTAATGGTCAGCAAGAACCTGAATGTCAGTTGTTGAGTTATTATTTGAGTGCCTTATTTATACTCCCGCTCCAAATTATACCCCCGCTCCGAAGGAGAGTCGGGGGGGTGGGTTATTCTCGTTTTACCCCTGTACCTCGTCATCCGTCCCACCTTTTTCGTCACATATTCTCAGCCACACGCATATATCCCACGGGGATGCTAGATACTAGTTATGCATGAAGCTTATACAAGGTATGATGTATCGGTGGGTCGTTTTCAGATTCATTCGGACATCTACTTCCGGTGTTTGACCGAGGACTTGAATTTGCATCAAATACAGTGCTCCCTATCAACAATCATTTTTCGTACATATTACCTCACCGGCCGTACTGATTATTCACGCACTGAAGCTTTATAATAGGTATGATGTTCGTGGGATGCACTTTCAGGATTCATCAGACATATTATACTTCCTGTTTGCCGAGAAAACTTAACAGAATTTTCATATTATAGTACCATATACAACATTTTTTCGTAACATAATTCTTAGCAACTATGTATTCACCCAGGCCATAGATATTTGTCATGAAAGCTTTATGGATACCGCCCCGTAGTGATGCAAGGGGGGAGATGGAGTATCCGGGGCGGCACATCACCCCCCTTTTCAAAAGTGGGGGGGGGGACATAAAGTTATCGTTTTATAGCCCCCCCTTCCCCGACCTAACGTTA
The DNA here is from genome assembly GCA_903981925.1 of Ostrea lurida. Lineage (NCBI taxonomy): Eukaryota > Metazoa > Mollusca > Bivalvia > Ostreida > Ostreidae > Ostrea > Ostrea lurida. The sequence goes on along the minus strand of CAJDSM010043496.1, from coordinate 3,137 downwards.
TATTTCTTCAATAACTATTTATTTAGGTGCTATAAAAACACACAATTTTAGAAAAGTTGTTGACCCCCCCCCGCTTCAGTAATTATATTAGAGCTTTGACCCCCCCCCCCCGGCCCACTCTCAGTGTTCAAATGACGGTTTTTTTTTCAATCCATTAATTAATATTTATTTTTTCTGCGTTGTCACAATTAATTTTGGAAGTGTCCCCCCCCCCGCCCCACTTTCAGTTATTTTATAAGGTGTGCCCCCCCCCCCCCCTTTTCCCCACTGGGTTCAGGTGTTCAAATGATCCTTTTTTTTATGGCCGTGTCTTAAAATTTTGAAGTTTGGACCCCCTCCCCCCCACCCCTTTCTGTGCTTTTTATTACGCCACGTCTTCGAGCGTATTATGTTATGCGTTGTCCATCCGTCGGTGTTCGGCGGTAAATAGATGTCGGGCCATTATACTCCTGACCTTTCTTTGTAGATCTGGAAAAATATTTCACAGATTGTTGCCCTGCGACCTAAGGAAGTGTCCCCAATAGCGATTCCAAGGTTATTGGATCAAAAAGGTACCCAAGGTCATAAGCACATTAATGTTTTTAACATTAATGGTCAAACTAGTTGTCCGGGCCATAAAGCTCCTGTTTCCTCTTGTAGATCTGAATAATGGTATTTCACAGAAAATTGATTGCCCTGGACCTTAACCCGGAAGTGTCCATGACCTTGATCAAAGGTTTATTGGTCAAAGGTTCAAAGGGTCCACTATACACATAATAGTTTTAACAATTTGACAAATAGATTTGTCCGGGCCGCCATAAGGCGCTCCTAGACATCCTCTTTGTAGAAATTTTGAATCAGCATAGTTTTCACAAAGTTGTTTGCCCTTGATCCTACCGAGAGGAAAGTGTCAATGACCTGATCCAAGGTTATTGGTCAAAGGTCAAGGTCACTACTACAAGTATAGGATATTTTAAACATTGTGGTCCGGGCCATAACTTTTGGTGACATAAAGAGAGGTGCATGTTATTTGGTATAACCTGATTTTGCACGAGAGGTATGTTGTTCTTGGACACTCAAAGAAAAGTGTTCAGGATTGACCGTGTGTGAGCTCAAGGTCCACTGCTCAAAAGATACCCAGCGTCAAAAGGCCTTAACTTTCATGGTTGAAGGGCCTTGCCTCCGATACCTACTCAAAGTGTTACACTGAGTGCCTCTCATGGTTGAAATAATAATTTTTCACAGAAAATGTGGTCTCAAACCCAAGGCAGAGAGGTGTCACTCGACCATATGAGAACCAAAGAGGGGTCAAAGCTGGTCAAATGTTACAAGGTGCACAATGCACCCAGTGGAGACCATAAGTTTTTCACCGAGTGCATTTTCGGAATTTGTCTAAGAATAATTATTTATATGGTTGTCCTTTCTCACTTGTAGCGAATAATTATTTCACAGAACTGTTAGGTCTAGATCCAGGGCTGTCGTGACCTGAGCCAAGGTCAACTGCGTACAGATTCTTAAGGTCGCCTTAATGAGACATAGTGGTTTTTAATTTCCTTGATCCAGACCAATCTTAAAGTATTTAACATGAGTGAATAGAATATGAATGAAATAATCACAGAATGAGATATGGGTCTTAGACCAGAGGAAATGTTAATGAACCAAGGTCCAAAGGTTCAAGGTCCGACAATGCGACATAGTGGTTTTATACATTGTACCAAGAGCATAAACTTATATCAATGCAGTGGCGAGGGATCCTCTCAATAAAATATTCACAGATTTGTTGCCCTGGAACTAGAGATGTGTCATGGACCTTGAGCCATTGGAGTCACTGCCGTGTTTAGAAGTCAAAATGCATCATAGTGGATTTTTAACCCACTTCTGGGCCCTTGAACGAGGTGCGTTATATTGTCTACGTATTGCGTTGCTCTTGTTTTGCTATAGTCTCCCCCTTCCCTCTCTCTTTCAAAAAATCAGTCCTACGTAGGGCTGCGTATCGGGTGAAACTCTCTCGTTAATTCGCGAGTATATTGCGGACTATTTTCGAGAATGTATCTGTGCGCTCAAGGGACAAGATGACGTTTGATGATGGCTAGCTATATAGACTGTTATTAACTTCGAGTCTGACAAAAACAATAATGACTTAATTAATCAGTTTAATATTAGTCAGTAGGGATAGGTATCTTGCAATTTGGAGGGTTGGGTACATTTTGCTTCTCAAGATGTTTTTGTGAATCCTTGAATTAATTTTTTCTTCCAGGTTATCAGTTTTTACTGTAAAATATATCGTAATAAAAATATTGACTCTGCAATCATGGCACTGTAAATATTGCAATACATATCGTATCGTAATGGGGGCGTATCGTTTCAGCCCTAAATTATATTCAATAGTGGCTCATCATCAAAAAAATTCGTCTGTAATTCACTTTCAGATCTTGACTTATCACAGCACTGTATACATATTTTAAATAAATTTATTTATAAATTTTGCTAAGAAGTAAGAACATTGTGTGACAGTCAGGTTCAATCGCCGGTGACCACTTATCTGCTCAGATGGTAGAGCACCTGACTAGAGATCCAGGGGGGCTGGGTTCAAATCCTGGCCCCAAGACCATAAACTGAGAATAAACTTAAGTCAAAATTTTGAATTATTATGTATCTTATGATTTATATGTCACAGTTGCTGTTTACTTTAAAGCTGTTCAGCAGCGAGCGCTATTTTGTCGTTAGTTGTATTGGCGCGCATAGCCAATCGACTACGTGTGGGTGTGTGTGTGTGTGTAACTAAGATAGTATGGGTGTATGGTTTATGTTATGTCCAGTCATGTGATGTTTGTTGACCTTTAAACTGAAATTAATATGCATGTACTCACCTCACTCATATAAAAGCAATTCCCGCCGCATGGAATTAATAACTTCACCGCACTTTGTTGAGTGACAAAAAGTATACATACTATACACAATCCTGAACAAACGTAGATTGTCGAAAAGATGTATGTATGTAGAATGTAGAAGGTATAGGCCTACTTCAAATCCATAGCTGATTCAGCAAACGGGATGTCAGCTCCAGTTTCCCATGCCCAAAAAACCCAGCCAGTATTGAGTAAATGGAAATAATCCATGTAATCTGAGTCCAGCAGGCATGCTTATGAAACTATCTT
>CAJDSM010043495.1:0-24349 GCA_903981925.1 Ostrea lurida | reverse complement strand
TCTCACGATAAACCAAATAAATCTAGCATAAACTGGTTAACCCGTAAAACCCCACCATCGCATGGAAACTCTGACAAACTCTACCATGGGAAATGTCTTGTTGTGGGCAATACATATCCACACACTGGTGAATAATTCTACATATCTTGAGATTATTATTTTTAAATATTGCTCAGCTAGACGTATTATCCATACAGATATAAGATTCACTCAACCATTAAATCAATGCGTTCTTTATCTTTAATAAGAAAGTGAATGAGAATCGAAAGACAGATCGTCAGAATCTAAAGTTTAGTCTGACGAAATTAAAAGAAAATATTTGAAGAAGATTGTGAAGTAGTTTTCCGAAACTGCTGACAAGAATTAGTGGGAGAACGTCTAAACTCTAAATAACACCGCCCGTTCTGACGCGGAGGATGCACTTTTAAGATACGAATTTTAGATTAGACAGCTTCTAGGGTGATTAATTTTCGCTACCTCCATTCATTAATGTTTTTGATATATAATATGTCAGCTACTTCACTCTGTTCTGTTAAATTTGACAAAACCCTTGTTCCTCCTCAGTCGATAAGGGCTAGGATATGCAGGATCGCTTTACTGAACCCTAAATTGTATTAAATACATTGTCAAGAGGCTTGATTCTTTACAAATTGATTTACATTATAATCTTTAAAAGCTAAGTACATCGATCTTTAAGAATGTACACAAAAAGCTTCTCTTCTAGCATTGGTCAATGATGACGTAAACAGCTAACTTTTTTAAAGCTCAAAGATTCTATGCTATGTGTATGAGGACTTTTGAAAGCAAGGCCAACTACTAATAAAAAAGTTGATGCTGCAGGGTTATAACGAATCTCGTTTAAAGTCATCATTTCGCAAATTCTACGGTCGCTATAATGACCTTGTTTGCGATTACAAATTATCACTAAGTCATATGATGACTGATTTGTTTCATACCCTTTGTTAGACTGTCATTTTCCTACTGGATTTGACTACAGGTAATCCCGTTTACTTTATTTCGACTTAGGGCTCACGGCGGGTGTGACCGGTCAGCAGAGGATGCTTACTCCTCCATATGGCACCTGATCCTGCCTTCGCTTTTGTCGGAGGTCCATGTTGCCCTACACTCGATTTTGTATATGTTTTTTTGGATTATGATTACGTTTGATACAATGTTAACTTCGCCTTTTTGTATTCAAAACTCAGGCTCAAAGAGGACTTGCAATTAAAACTAAAAATATACTCAAACTCACTATCAAAGGAGAACCATTACTTATGCTCAAAAATTCAAAGCTCGCATTTAAAGAAAATTAATAAAAGAAACATTTGCATGTCAGGTAGTTTACACGCGTAGTCTTAAGGAAAACGTTGCGGTATGGTCTCGTTTTATTGATCAGAATTTCGATATGCTTTGTAGCTCCAAATAGAATACAGTGTATTTTCCGCTTCTACAAGAATTGCATAGGGATTTATCATTCCCTGAATATTTGGTAAATACATTAGAGGTAAAGAAGAATTGCGTATTATTCAATGACAAACAATTTTCAAATCAAGCTGGTAGGAATAATAATGATTTTTTTTTAAATCAGAATAAACATATAATTTATAATTCGCGAATAGACCTTGTTAGTTCTTAATATCCATCACTTCAAAGAAAACATGTCGCCTTCTGTCGAGCGAATATCTTTCCACGATCGCCAAAACATCAACTATTATTTGCATATTTTATGTGACGTAAACAAAGGTTGTCAAAAAACCATGGACATGTTCCATCTGTACACAGGAATATGTAATGAAACACAGCCAAGATGTACGAATATGTTAAACGCTTTCAGCGGCACACTGTAGAAGACTAGACTTTTAGAAGATTATATATGTAACAGACATTCGCAAACGTAACACATGTAACGTCTGCTGATATAGACATGCAATACCATCGAATATCATGTGTCCGTACTGATCACAATATCTAACACATTGTCTACTGATCAACACACACGGTGTAGAAACATCATTGGATAACCGTCTTTATTCACAGACAGCGTAAGGCATGAAAGCTGTTACTAATGCACAAGATATACCAATTGTCTAATCAAGACATCGTTAAGGACATTGAAAACTGGCCTGCTGGTTGTATAATGAGGACCTATAATCCCCAATTTTCTAATTCAACACGACACTGAAACCAGACTGATGCATAACACAATTATATCAACAGTGTCTACTGAGCGCAAGACATTAATCGACATAGAGTGCTAATTCATCGAGGATGGCTATACCATTCGAAACAATTACCTGGATCACCAGAAACACCCGTAGACATCGTTAGATATCGAATGAATGTCTACTGATCGCAAATAATTATCCGCTGATATATACACTTGGCTTTGCCGTCTGATATCGCACGTTTACCGTATACGCATATCAGAGCAAGCCATAGTCTAGTACACTAGATCTGCAAACTCCGCAGAGGTCGTTTGCACGCAGGAATTATGGGTATGTAATTAACTGATCCGATCAAGCATGTGTTATTAAAAAGTCCGTGACTTCTTGAAATACATAGAGTACAATGTAAAACGTACAAAGATCGATGAAAGAACTTAAACTGAGGGACTGTTAGGGTTATGTGTAATAAACTCGTTCGAACCCTTTATTATAGACTAAAAAGTTCTTTACAATGTCAAAAGAGTCCTAATCAATAGGAAGAATAGAGAAACATTATCTAATTGGCACGTCTAAAATGTCATTTACATCAAAAGAAGTGCTTCTACAACAGAACTATAGGGATAACCTCTATATAAAGGATGGGAAAAGCCCTTTAAAAAAAAAGGAGTAAGGGAGGTATACACTCAACACTCATAGAAGGTTTCAACACGTGAGGAAGTCTAGTGGAAAAAGGTTCTCTAGGTACCGTGGACAGGTGGAAATGCTCGCGTTGGCGTAGCCTACCTGGCGTGAACTGTAGCGGAAAGGTCTACTAACTGGGACGTGAAAGTCTCTAGTACCGGTGGGAAGCTGAATGCTACTGAGTGCAGGTTTCTACCGTGGGAACAGTTCTTACAAGTCTCTCACGTGGGACTTTCGGGAAAAGGTTTCGTGGAAACCACCGTAGGATGTGAAAGGTCTCTAACCGTGGACAGTGAAAGTCTGCTACCGTGGGACAGTGAAGGTTCTTACCGTGGGAAGTTACACCTGATCGTGAAAGTCTTCTACCGTGGGAACAAAAGTCTCTACCGTGGGCAGGTCTCGCCTGACACTGGGTCTTTATGGCTATACTCTCCGTGGACAGTGAAAGGTCTCTACCGTGGACAGTAATCTCTACCGTGGGACATGTGAAAGTTTTCGAATACCGTGGACAGTGAAAGGTTCTTACCGGGAATAACCCCGTGGGAAAGTGAAAGTCTCATACCGTGGGGGGACAAGGAAAGGTTTCACTCGTGGGACATGTGAAAGGTTTCTAACCGTGGCGGTAAGATCTCCTTGGAATGTGGACAGTCTCTACCGTGGGACAGTGAAAGGTCTCCGGTGGACTAAGGTTCTCTCCCTGGGACCAGTGAAGGTCTCTACCGTGGGACAGTGAAAGTCTCTACCGTGGACAGTGAAAGGTGCTCTACCGTGGACCAAAGTTCTCTGCCGTGGGACAGTGAAAGTTTCTACCGTGGGACAGGAAAGGCTCTACCGTGGGCAGTGAAGTCTCTACCGTGGACAAGTTATCTACCGTGGAAAGTATCTACCGTGACAGTTAAAGTCTCTACCGTTGGGACAGTGAAAGGTCTCTACCGTGGACAAGTTCTCTACCGTGGGACATGTGAAAGTCTTCTACCGTGGGGACAGTGAAAGTCTCTACCGTGGGACAAGTTGCTCTGCCGTGGACTGTTGAAAGGGTTCTACCGTGGGACTGTGGAAGGTCCTACCGTGGGACAGTGGAAGTCTCTCTACGTGGGACATGTGTCAGATTGAAAGGTCTCTACCGAATGGGGACAGTGAAAGGCTCTACCGTGGGGACAGTGAAAGGTCTCTACCGTGGGACGGAAAGTTTCTACCGTGGGACTGTGAAAGGTTTTCTACCGTGGGACAGTGAAAGGTCTCTACCGTGGGACAGTGAAGTCTCTACCTGGGACATGAAAGTCTCTACCGTGGGACAAGTTCTCTGCCGGGGACAGTGAAAAGTTTCTACCGTGGGACGTGATAGGTCTCTACCGTGGGACAGTGGAAGTTCTCTACCGTGGACAGTGAATCTACCGTGGGACAGTAAATCTCTACGTGGACAGTGAAAGGTCTCTACCGTGGGACAAAGTTCTCTCCGTGGGACAGTGAAAGGTTTCTTGTACCGTGGACAGTTAAAGGTTTCTACCGTGGGACGTGAAAGGTCTCTACCGTGGAACAGTGAAAGGTCTCTACCAGGGATCAGTGAAAGGTCTCTACGTGGGACAAGTTCTCGCCGTGGGACAGTGAAGGTTTCACCGTGGACAGTGAAAGTCTCTACCGTGGAAGTGAAAGTCTCTACCGTGGGACAAGTTATCTACCGTGGGACAGTGGAAGGTCTACCGTGCGGAACAAGTCTCTACCGGGACTGTGGAAAGTTCTACCGTGGACAGTTGAAAGGTCTCTACCGTGAAGTGAAAGTCTTACGCGGCGGACAAGTTATCTACCGTGGGACTGTGAAGGTTTCTACCGTGGATGTGAAAGTTCTCTACCGTTGGGACAGTGAAGGGTCTCTTCCGTGGGGCTGTGAAGGGTCCTATATAACTGAACTAATAGAAGTCCTACATGTATATCAATTATCGAAGAACTTGACGGTCATTTACCATTTGAATGCGAGAGGCGCTCTACAATTAAACATGCGATTGTTGTGATATAAAACCTGATTCACTAAAACTGATCACAAAGAAATTGTTAATCAAATTAACTAAAGTTTGAAACCCTTTAAGTATATTAGAAAATAATAATCGTAATCCAAGTTCTATAAATAGCAACGGAATCCACGGCCGTAGTAATATTGCCAGAGTAATAGGCATTAAGTTCAGTTGATTTAAGGTTGTTCAGCAAAATCGATACAATGTTTCGTCAACATGGAAATCCCATTGGATCCTCTAATTAAAAGTCGACAGTCGAAGAAGTTCTATAATCTAATGATCTGACTATATTGGATAACCAAATGTGATGCAAGATATCATAGAACTTGTATAACATTCCGGGCTCCTAGAAATCTAATAACAGAACAGCGTGATCAATACCAACTCTGTCCACTTTCTAATAAATAATCGCAACGACAAAAGCTAGATTTATGGTTCTCATTCCACCGACTCGGAATCCGTCCCTGTTTAAGTCAGTGTCCAGCGGAGCGAAGATATGGTGATTCATATACCGGTACGTCTTCATCCCTTACTTCGTTCAAAATATTTTTTTTTTACCAAAGGTAACTAATTACATGTACATGTAATTAATGTTAAACGATTGAATTCAAGAAGTTTTGAATCACAATTTTTGTGAATTTTTCTGCAGCCCCGTGCAACTGCCAAATCACCTCCCGAGACCAATAAACACGGTGTAAGAGTCAATACATCGTAATAAAAGCGGCCCTCAACAAGCGATCGCCTGATAATCGATAAAGCCCGAAGATTTAATAGGCCTCTCAATGTGCATCTGTCTCGAGTAACCCTTAAATTCTGGGGAAATGGGAAGTTAATTCTCCTCTGTGAGATGTACATTCTACAACAGAATCTGATTTTCAGGACAAGAACATGATTATTGGTACAGATTGTTCGGTGGCTGTCAACTGAACATGGTGTTTGGACTCTCTGGCTCCAGGGCAGCATGCATGATTGTGCACTTATGTTGCGTAGAAAGTGAACCACTGTATCGAACAGTACTCACACGTAATAAAAATCCAATTAAAGACATATCAAGACTACAGAACCAGCATAATTAAAATCTAAGTACTACGACCTTATTTTATTTGTCTTTCATATTTTTCAAACAAAAATGCGGATCCAGAATTTGGGTTGAGTAAAAGTCGATATAACCATTTCATTTTCTACTAAAAAATTCTGGTGGGCGGAACTCGACCGAGATTCTTGTCATCTTACGATATATCTAATAGCCATTATTCACACATGTTGTCACATTACTGAGTTATGATTTCAGAGCCTTTAAATTATAAATGAAGCCTTCCCTGAAAACTATTTTTCCTACTTCGAGTGAATTTTCTAATCTAAAATCGGAAAAACAATAATCATTATCCCCAATGTTAACCCAATCACTACCGCTTTCTTTAATCCGAGGTGCGGAAGTGACTAACGCGAGGCTATTTTTAGAAGCCCGGTAAGCACATGAAGTGTGTACAAGTATGCTAACTCCGGAATGCTTTTTATCTGCTGAGGCATAAGGTTCTTGTTTTACAAGATTAGATTTCTGAAATGTTTATACATATTGCCACTGTTCATAATCGCCCAGCTTTCCATTCTCAAAGAGGATTTTCGGTGCTGGTCGGGGGAGGGAAGGGATAAGAAATAGTATCGTATTACTAAAGAGTGACGAAAATAACTTAAATGATGGCTATCCCATGTTGACAGAAAGTAAAACAAAACGATTTAAAATAATATACGATAGAATATCTATTATTGTCTTTAATCCCCCAAGTATGAAGTCAATAGAATTGTAGGTGCTTTGATACGTGATAAAACTTCTCTAAGAGTTTTCATTATAATCTACTACTTATTACCTTGCCATGATCAAATAGATCAAAGATTTAACGAGATTATCGGTGGATCAGAGATTTCACCACAGATATGGCTGCACAACCTTGCCACGATGTTGGTGTTCTGCGGTCTGTCGGTCAATTTTCTAACGTCTAGCCTAACATGCGGTCTTTTAAGCCATTGTCAATCGTGTAGTGCAGTTTCTGAAACAGCATATTCATCCTATTTAAAGGCCTGTGTGACGTTTAATAAGCTTGCTTATGTTTTCCTTCTTTGATTGATTTTCTTCATTATTTGATAGATATAGGCGCGGAATTCATTCTAACTATTTGTGAGATTTTCTGAATTCAAACTTCCAGTTGCTCTTAGATTCCTTTGTTTAAAACATCTAATCTAAAAAAAAAAAGAAGAAAAAAAAGAAAAAAAAAAAGAAGTAGAATGTTTTTTCTCCACTTTTTGCCGAACAACATATACACCCGAAAAGACCAATGTTTTCCCATCGAGTTTTTCACCCTCGTGTGTGTTTAAGTGGTACCAACACATGAAATCGCTGTTTTGTAACTTTCAATTCTAAGCATGATTTTCTGTATGCGTCCTGGAAACACCATGGGTCATGAAATCCATTGGCTAATGCAATGTCCTTTGATAAAGCATATGTATCAATTAATCTCCTAACACTATATCAATCTATCAAGTTATGCCATAATTCTATTTTTTATAAACAAAATCCCGTATTTTAAAGGTACACTGTATGCCATATTCATCTTGATGCAATGTCTTCTTTCTCGGGTGCACCGTGATAGTGACGTCGACAAAACATCATGGTTATAATGTACATGCATGGTATTTTTATCAGGATAGAATTACATGTTTCTATAGCTAACGCAGAATGAACGTTATTTCCATCGGTCAGAGTGTCATATTCCCATATGCTCAAATGTTAGTTATGAGTGAATGTATAGAATAAGCCTAAAATAAAATCATTTCACACCTTTTCCAGAATTAAAAGATTTACACCGAAAATGGATACCATGAATTAAAAGAATTGCGGTAAACGGGAAGACACTTCTTTAGTTCTTACAATATTTATTTTTAAATAATAACTTTAAAGATAAAATTTTCCCAGATTAAACTCACTTAATACATATATAATGAATTGTATACAAAGGGATATAATTAAAATATTGGTTTATGTTAAATAGATTTATTTTGATGAGGCTTTTACGCAGGGAAACACTACAGTGACATGGGACATAGATCATGACCACACCTCCCCCCCCCCCCCCTCGAAATGATAAAAGGGCGGCGTGGGAAGGAATCAGTACCCATGCCCCAAGTGTCCGTGGTGAACACCTATAACGAAAATAAAAATTAAGGTCGATGAACAAAAAACAATTTACAAAATAACCTTAGCGAAAAAAAAAATGCAGCTTTCATTGAGGAAAAGGCATACCTTATAGTTCAGGAGCCTGTTTCATCAAAGGTCGTAGACTTACGCCCTAATTTAAGGCTAGTCAGAGGGCTTACGCCAATATTTAGTCGGGCGTATTTTCTGACCAGGTGTGAAATTTGGGCTTAACTTAAAGTCGGTGTAATGTTACGCTCTTTGATGAAACATGAATTGGTCTTAGAGTTTGTGTTAGTCCGGGACTTACGCCTGGCGTAAAGTTACGCTGGGCGTACGACCTTTGATGAAACAGGCTCCAGTAGTATAGCAAGTCCCTTCCCTCGCCCAAGCGGAAATGTATAAATGTTGAAACAAGAAATAACAATCAGTCACTTTTGAGTGCAGGTTTTATTGCGCCACGTTATATTGGCTCAAATCCCCGTCAGCGCGGGTTCCTTAAATAACATTTACAGTTGAATAAAAATCACCAGATGAATTATTTATAGCAGAATACATTAAAATTCTGTATCGATTTCCAAATCACATACAGTACAAGCATTGTATGACAAATTGCTATAATAAAATGCTTTAAATACCGCATAAAAACGATCAATCCCTTTACAATATGTTGGCAGATCCGCTTTCCAATTTCTGACAAAGCTTTCTCGGCAACACAGCAGCAACTCTGCCTATATAGGGTGTCACATATAATTCATCCCTTGCTGTACAGGGTGTAACAGAAAGCTATCCATGTTTATAGTAGAGTATCATACACGCCGACCATTACGTGCACAGGATGTTACAAAAACCAATTTTTGTTTATACAGGGTGGAAGAATAGTATATACATGTATGATGTCACAGAAAGCGTTCCCTTGTCTAAATAGGATAGAATGATAGAAGAACGTCATGCCCTAAATCTAAAAGTGATGCCCCGTCTATACAGGATACAGCGCCATCTCCTGTCTACATGAAAAGGAGAAGAAAAGGAGCAGTGATCAATCTCCTAAGTCCCAAACAGAATACAAAATAATTGGACAAACACAGATCCCTGTAAACATCAGGGGAGGGATCAAGTGCTTTGGAGGAGTAAGCATCCCCTGTCGACCGGTCATATCCGCATTGGGCCCATTTTCTAGATTAGATTGACCAAATGGCAAGTTGTACTGACAAATGTTATAACGACCATAGAATTTGCGGAATTCTACTTTAAACATGACTGTTGAAACTCCTGCAAGCACAACTTGTTTGTAAGTAGTCTGCCTCGATTAAAAAAACCTGATCATACACAGAGCAAGCTCTTGTGTATTGAATAAGGTGGCAGACATAGGCACTATATGCAGGTGATGATGGAATGTTGCCACAAAAGTATGGGAAGTTAACGACGGAGAAGCTGAAACCGTCCCGTTTGTCATAAAGTTGAGTTATTAGTTAATGTCTATGTTCAAACAAATATCCAAGTTAAAAGCAGATATGATGCAAATGAAAGTACTGTCGTGTCTATATAGGATAGAATGTCATCTCCTGCCGATATAGGACGTCATAGAAGGTAGTCCCCTACCTATACAGGATACGACGTCATCCCCTGCTATAGAGGATGTCATAGGAAGACATCCTCTGCAAATACAGAAAGACACAGAAAATCACCCCCTGTTTAAACAGGATGTCTATTTATGGATCGGATACCTTAAAAGATCATCTCCTGCAAATACAAGGTGCCATAAAGCCTATTCCTGTCCATATGGAATGTCATAAAATGCCAAATCCCTGTGTATACAAAATGTCATAGAGAGTCATCCTCTGTATATAAAGGTCTAACGTAAAGCCTATTCCCGCTCATAAAGAACTAAGCTCTGTGCACATCTTAGCCTATACCGTGTGTTACAGGAAACAAACCCCATGTTGAACGGGATGTCGCACAAAAACGATGCCTGTGTATGTCGAAGCCATGGAAAGCAACCCACTGTTTATGCAGGGTGCTGTAGAAGGGCAATCCAAGAACCCTGCCCTTTTTTGCAGTGTCACACAAACCCTACCTATATGTACACACTTCACAGAAAGTCAATCTCTGTCTATCAGATACTGAAAAGGAATTCCTTGTTTCACACAACACAAATCCTTGTATATACAAAAAGTCACACTAAATCAACACTTTAAACACAACATTTCACAAGACTGTGCCATTCCGCTCGCAGTAGTCTACAGCTTTGGGTGCGTTTGCTTTGTTTGCTTTGTCCGCTCGCAGTAGTCTACAGCTTTGGGTGCGTTAGCTTTGTCCGCTCGCAGTAGTCTACAGCTTTGGGTGCGTTTGCTTTGTCCGCTCGCAGTAGTCTACAGCTTTGGGTGCGTTGCTTTGTTCGCTCGCAGTAGTCTAACGCTTTGGGTGCGTTTGCTTTGTCCGCTCGCAGTAGTCTACAGCTTTGGGTGCGTTTGCTTTGTCCGCTCGCAGTAGCCTACAGCTTTGGGTGCGTTTGCTTGTCTGCTCGCAGTAGTCTACAGCTTTGGGTGCGTTTGCTTTGTCCACTCGCTTTTGGGTGCGTTTGCTTTGTCCACTCGCAGTATCCTAGTGCTGTGGGCGAGTACGCTTTGCTGCCGGAAGTACCGTGTTGAATTTTCGATTCCAGCACCATTTCAAATCAAAGAGGTACGCAGAAAACGAATGTGCCTTTCTCTGTTTATACAGGGTGTTACAAAAACAAAACTTTACCAACAAAACGAACCCTTCTCTATGAATAGTGTAAAAGCGTGTCACTTAGCCTTACTTTTACTCAGTGTCACTTATCTTTGTAGGATGATGACGAAGGTGAAGTACCAGGGTAACGACAATCCATCCCTGGGTCACAGAGAAGTAACCCTCGTCTATATAGGGTGAAACACAAGTGCGTTTCTGTCTCTACGTAGCTGTCCGGGGATTTCCCGGTATAGAACGATGGAGTGTCGTGATGAATGGCTGCGTATACACGTAACACGCTAATAAGAGATCCATAGGAATACCGAGAATTAGTCAACAGCAATCTGGGCCTCTCTCGTAATCACTGCAAACCGTCTTAAGAGACTACATCATTGTCACAAACACCTACAAACAAGGCACTTTATGTTCCAAGCTAGCACGCGCATATACTAGTAGACCGTGCTATAGTTTACCAGTGTCCGTGTGCTTGTTGGAGTATGATCTCAATGAAGGTATCAATAAAAATTCGCATCGTACCTAACATCTCTGTCTTGATAGACAATTTAACTCCGCTAACAATAACACAGGGCCAAAAAAATCTGAAGACAACTTTTCATTGATAATATTGGTGCATGGAAGACAATGGGTATATTTTTCTCTATCAACAATATTTCAATAAAAAATGAAGAGAAAATTTATCTGAATCTCACGGCTCAATGCTGATATTGCACATGCCCGATGATTTATAAATATCCACTTTAACTGGAAAAAGATTTTTGCCCCCATTAAAATTTCATCATTACCCATGTGGGAGAGAGGAAAAAACAGTGATGGGTAATTTCTCCTGTAAATTGATACTTAAATAGGAGAAATTCTCCTTACGAAGTTACTGAAAGAAAGATTAAAGAAAAACAAGAGACAAAGCTCACTCGAGTTCTCATCTCACAAGAAAATAACAAAATATAAGAGCCTCTCCTTTCCCGAGTGGGAATCTTAAACTCGTTATGTTTTATACAGGATTATTTATCCTATCAAACAGAATAGGACTGTTTTTCCCATTGAATAATTATGGTAATAAATTTGGTAGGACTAAAAAGTAAACCATTCTATATAGAGAATGTGTCTTTGGAGGTTGCATCAAGTGATTAAGCAAAGGGAGAAATATGTGGCTGTGTGTGTATTGATGCCGCAATATTCTGGTAAAAACTGATATTTCTTTTATATATATATATATATATCAAACTTCGACTGTCATTTGAACCAAATACCAATCCTGAAAAGTGAACACCGCGGCCATACAAAGTTGGTGAAGGGATAAACAAATGGTTTGGTAAGATTGGACTTGGCAGGTACTTGTTGACTTATCAATGATCGAAATTAACAAACAAGTACATCGGCACGTTCCTGATATTATCTTCGATCAGTCATGGCGGTCCATCCTATCCTTTACTAGATCATCTTGTCTTTTGTTGCGATCAACATATTCCCTCTATTTCTTTCATTATGGTTCTCATTAGGGTTCAACATGATGTAGAAATGTTCATTGATACCGCGTAAACAATTATAACAAGAGAAAAACACAGATTATACTTAATATTGTGCGCCTTAAATTAATGGAGATTCCCATTTCAATCAACTGGATATCGCTGCATTCTTTATTTCAAAAATCAACACAATACTTAAAGAATTCCCATTTTTTTACGTTTTCATGAAGCATTCCCAGACCTTTTTACGCAGCTTTCAATAAGAAAAAGATAATGATGTACTGTAGGTCAAACACATATGCCACTTTGTACATCTGCCGTGATTGACCCGCACACCATCTTGTCTCACCAATAGCTTGGTACGTTGACTCGGAAACGTAAATGGTCATTCCCTGTTCTGTTCTGAATGCACTATCCATGTCGGGAGATCATAAAACCCGTAACGAACGCTGAATATTTAATAGAAGCAAAATAGATTTGGCAACGTGATCGCCAATTAAATAAAAGTTTTCCACCAAACGTGTACACGCTTACAATTCCATAAATTCCGTTTAATATGTACATTTATTTTAACACATTAAACCACATGCAACAAGACACTGATTTGTGAATAACAAAAATTGTAGTATATATATATATTTTTTTACTTATTTCACATATGTATTTTTCTGTCGTGAAAACAAATTCATTGACAGCTTAGAATCTCGACCTAGCCCCCGACTGAGGAAGAAGAATCGATTTAGATCAATATATGTTAATTTTACACTTGAAGCCCCTAGATTTGTAGAGACCTCTAAACCTTGCGTACAATCTCAGACTCCCAGAGGGAACATTTACCTAAATTGTCCAGATGGATCCGGTACACCGGTCTAACAAAGACCGGGGGCAATAAATACGTCAAGAAAAATCATCATTTTTACCACCAGTCTTTTCTTCCGGCTCGTCGAGAAATTCAAATCGGTTGTGAAGGAAGCTTCGCAACAGAACATTAAATTGTCGACTAAAAATGTACCTACCTGTCGGGATGAAATCTTTCTTCAGAATTAAGTAAATCCATAATTGCTTCTTTTTCAAACACTACAAGTCCTGGTGAACCGGCTGAAGAGAGGGGATACGGAGTGATTATGGATCCTTGTTTCAACAGCCACACTGGTACCGAGACTCTGTAGACGAATATTGATTGCGGGCGATTCCATTAGCAAGCGCGGAGACGGCAGCAGCAGTAGCAGCGAGCCCGCGCTCACAAACGCCGTTCGAAATCACTATACAAGAAAGTAATGATACCATTAACGTACAATATTTTACTTTTATAGAATATCTATATTTTTGACTGTTAAGATATCGGCCTTCGTTAACGATTTCACCACAACAATATTTACCCTCGTGTCTTTATTGATCCTTTTTATGTAGAGCGGAGGGCATTCAGACGCATTTAGTTGGCTGAGTACCATTTATATTTTGTTGAAAAATGCTATACATTTATAATAATTGTTTCTATGATGATAACAATCACATTAATTTTTGGTTCGTAAAGAAATTTATGTAATCGTATTGGTTTTCGAATAGCGTCTTTATCACCGAACCAGATGTTGAGGGTTCCTTTCAAGCAATTTAAAGCCAATCGATCTATCGACCCCAGCCACCCACCATTCGGCACACAATAGTACTTGTGAGAATTGTTGAAGGGCATTTGGTATCTAAAGAGCTCTTAATTAAGTTGTCCAGGAATGTTAGTGCGCCCGATCGAACGTTGCTATGTATAACGCCGAGCTACGCGACAACAATTAATTTTTCCAAAAGCGCGTGCGGACTCGACTGAGTTCAGGACCGCATTCAAACTACTCGGTCCGGCATAGAACGGATTTAAAATCGGTTCCGTGTGTGACAGAGAAAGAAGTGTGAAAGAGAAAGAAGTGTGAAAGAGAAAGAGGAATGCTTTATGAAATTAACAATTTAGGAGGGTTTTATTTTCATTCTGTTCAAAATACTAATATTCGGTATACAGATTGAATGAGTTGAATTTCCATTGCGAACTAACAGTTGTTATTTTCCCACTAAAATAAATCTATTTAGAGATAAGACATGGATACTCAACATGCTTCAAAATATTTTTTTAGAAGTATCGACAATAGCTACAAAGTTCACAACTAAAAACTAACATATCTCTATGCAACGGTAAGTGACCCGTGTGTGTATATCTGCAGGGGGAGGGCGTTACTCTCTCTCCTTGATAATTGTTTTGTAATAATGTCTCTAATTAGACAGAGTGACTATGGAATCGTTGGGGGAAAAAAGACGCAAATTCCAATATCAATATCTCTTTATAAGAACCCCGCACAAAACAAGAAAAATTGTTGAAAACATTGAAATAAAT
This sequence comes from Ostrea lurida, assembly GCA_903981925.1. Lineage (NCBI taxonomy): Eukaryota > Metazoa > Mollusca > Bivalvia > Ostreida > Ostreidae > Ostrea > Ostrea lurida. Next base: position 9,734 of record CAJDSM010043495.1, on the reverse strand, counting down.
AATCATGGTATGTTGTATGTCCTATGTCAATAATATTAATGTTTTCAGACAAAACTCTTTCAAAGAAGAATAAAACTTCTTTGTTTTCAATTTTGAGAATTCGCATTAGTTATGAGATATTATAATTGAGAAATTTGAATTTATTATTTTTTTTTATATGTAACATTTTATTGGTATATTTTGGACACTTCAGTAAAAAAAAAAAAAAAGAGTTCTGTCATCTAATATTGAGAGCAAAGTCTAAGTCAAGGAATCCTGTGTAGCTTAGAAAAGTGAAAAGTACTTCTGTAATCAACTTTTTCTGTTATCAAAATTACTAACAATGGAGAGATAGTGTTATCCTCCAAAGTTATCTTTTAATGTAACGTAAATCACTGATCTACCATTTTGCTGTGCATCTTCTATAATCTTTATGCTATGATGTCTTCTAATACATGATTGTTTTGTTTTATAGTGTAGGGATTTCGTTTTTGATAAGTCAATATCTTTGAAGCCTGATACTTTCTCTAACAAACCGTGGATGGGTTTATTTTAGGAGAGGTACCTTTGAAATTGAGTAGAACAAAATATGAATGTAACGTTTCAAATCCAAATAATAAATTAGCATAAGTTTTATAAGTTGGAACTTTCAAGTTCGAAGAGAACTCTAAAATCAGTGGGCTTTTTTTTTATGAACACCAGGGATAGTCGTTACAATGTCCAAATATTTCACATTTCAATTGGTTAAAATGTTATCCATTGCAATGTCTTTTTCTTAATTTTGGAAGTCAACGGGTTAAAAGCCCAAAACTTTCAAAAGCATACAGGAAAATAGGGACAAAATCATCCGGGTATACTCAATTAAATGAAGAGTGATATGACTTTATGGCAATTAGACATGCATGCATTTCTCTTTGTAATTTTTAGAAAGCCTCCAAACCCATGAGTGTGAGTAAAATATGAGCATGAGTAAAATATCCTTACGTAATGAAGAAGTTCTATATTCCTAAACACAATAGATTTATTCTTTTTAAAAATGTATCACCTTTGTTTATAGTCTTGATCATCAAAACGCTTCGACTCGTTCGTTTAATGAAGACAAACGTCTAGATGATCAAGACTACTATAAATCTTCGATAAGTTAACGCTAAGACACCAGTCATGAAAAAAAAAATATCTGTCTAAGATATGAAGCAGATAACAGTAAGATTAAATCATCAGCATACATGGAATAAAACTAAATCATATTTACTGAATGTATGGCGTCACCCAATGGATGTATTTAGGTAAATCATTTATAAATATTTTATATAAATTTGGACTTAAGTAATCTCCTTGCTTAACACCTCGCTGAACCTGGGAAAAATCGATTCAAGAAAAGAAATATGGCTGAGCTGCTTTAAAATATGCTATCTATTACATGTATAGAGGCAGCAGTACATGGATCCAGATGAAATAAGAATAACCGAAGAATTTGTGGTAAGAAATTATATCTTCATTGTTTCATAACACCTAAAATGTACATGGTCTGAGAAATGTCGAGTAAATGCTGTGAGACGAGTTGGTGATACAAAGAAGGTACCATGCTTAAAAAGTGACAAAGTTCAATTAAATGTATTTTTTTTAAAGAATGTCCGATCACTTCCGAAAAGATGCACATCAACAGTTGTGCAAGCATGTATGAAAATAGGTATGGTCTATTCAAGACATGCTAAAAAAAATTACAAAGTTCAACTACATATGTAAATTATTTAAAAAATGTTGGATCACTTCTAAAAAGACACGTGCACATCTTCATTGTGTCCATCACAGCTGTACAAAGTGAGGGGATTTGATTACACTAAGTAGGTACATGTACATGTACATGCTTAAAATCAAAGTACTTAATGTACTGATAGCCGGGTACTACTGTATTGAGAAAAACAACTAGCAAACAAACAAAACCTAATTTTAAAAAAACACAACAAACTTTGCATTGCAAGCCAAAGAAAGGTTTATTCAAATCCTTTTTGTGCTTTTCCATGTTTAAAAATACTGCCTTCAGAGTCAACTGATAATGCTTTTGAAACAAGTAATGAATCATTACTGATTAGTCCCTGAAACGTTCTACTTTACCATTTTTCCGTGCGCTCTCCATGCGCTCTGCGTGCGTTCACCGTTCATAGTTTTGCGTTCACCGATCACAAACCGCTTAATTTCCATTGACATTCAGCTTGCAGTATCATGTGGTTTATTTTATTTATCCATTGATTGAATGTGCATGTCTTTTTTCTTACCTTTTTATAAATTGAATATGAATATTTATTCATTGATTAAGTGTGCATTTATTTTACCTAATAATGAAATACATTATAACCCAAGAGGAAAAAAGTTCATATTGCATTCAGCGTGCCCTCACCGTTCGCTATGCATGCGTTCACCGTTCAAGTGGTAAAATATAACGTTTCAGGGACTGTATAAACTATTCAGCTATAGTTGTGTTCTTTTTTCTACAGGTCTTTGAATGTACCTTTTGTTTTGTTTTTCTACTGATGTGAATCATACATCCCTGGAAACTTTGATAGATAGAAGCAGAGAACTTGATTGATTGATTGAATATATATCCGCAAAAACCGATGCCCGGTGACACAGTGAGTGTTGCTCGATAAAGATCCCTTCCTGCTCCTGAAAAGGGCATAGGCCGTATTTTGCAGGCCTTCACCGACAATGGTTACGTCTCCATATGGGTGAAAAATTCCCAAGTGTAACATGTAGCGGTCACCAATCCAGGTGCTAACCACGCTCGTCGTTGCTTAACTTCATCGCCAGAAGAGAGACAGTACAAATTTCCTTTTAAACTGTCCCCTACACTACTACAAAATCCCTTCACTTTTAAATCTTTTGAATATCAAAACATGGTTTAAATTATAAAGAGTTATCATGGATTTGGCATTAAAAAACAAACTACGATGGATTGATTATGAAGAGTAAGTTTATTTTGGCGGTTGCTGGGGTGACTTCCAGATTACTATGCGCAGATAGGCAAACCCTATAGCCGGGTCATAGCTTACGCTATATAGTACCCGGCTAAAAATGACAAAGTTCAACTACGTGTATTTTTCGAAAAATGTCGGATGTTTCAAAGAAGAATAGGCGCACATTTTCAATGTGTTAACAACAAGTTAGAGGTGTGAGAGGAGTTGTTATACACGAATGGTACAACCTATTCAAGAAAAACAGGGAGAGAGGAGAGAGAGAGAGAGAGAAGAGAAGAGAGAGAGAGAGAGAGAGAGAGAGAGGAGAGAGAGAGAGAGAGAGAAGAAGAGAGAGAGAGAGAGAGAGAGAGAGAGAGAGAGAGAGATTTCTTGATGTTCAAAATCGAATTTTCCCCCCTGTGAGAAATAAAGGGAATCAATTCCATTCCACATTAAAGTCATTTTATTTATCAAAATCAAAATTCGATTTTATTTTTTTTATTTTCATCGCCATTTGTGAGGGGGGAAATGTAGCAATTGTTGTTAACAAGGAAATATTGCAACATAAAACACAAGAAAATCCTTTCTCCCGACACATATGTTCTCCTGCACAGTTGCTGGTACATTGTACATGTACATTCACAAACGAGTGATAGTCGTGATACAGACACCATTTACATGTCGCCTAATAGAGGACACGGGGTAAACGGTGTTTTTTTTTCATAAAATTAAATTTCGACATTTAAGGTCGGGCCCTACTCGAACTACGAACTTGACTAAACGTAACAATCATCCATCGAGTGCCTGTTTTTGTTTCTGATATTTCGTTGCGATTACTGCACCCAGTAATTCAGAACGTGGTATAAACAGTAGAAAGTTGCGATGCCTGGCGCTCGAAAGTCATGTAAAGACCCGGTTTGTTAAAGTTTTTAGACTCAAAAGCAAAATTGAAGTATTGAACAAAGGAAGACTTCACCGAAAGTAGATGTTACACTCGTGGAGATGCAGTGTGTACCGTTAATATGTAATGGGCACAATTTTTAATATGTACGTGTATTTCAGCTCTTTTTTTAGAAACAAACAGATATCAGTACTTTGCTATTGTTTAAAAGAAACATATTGCCTTAACTTTTTCAGTGAAGTTTATAGTTTTGATGATAAGGGGGTATACATGTTACAGAGAGGCTGTAAAATGAAAAAAAAGCCAGTCAAGCTAGTATTTTTATTATAACTTTTCAAACTGCAACAGATGTAAATCTAATATTTAAAGAAGAAAAAAAAGGTGGTTAAAATGAAATTACACTGAAAAAATCTGCGCCAAATATATGTAATTTTGTCAATTACATTGCGAATTTTTCCTATTGTATACTTTCACCCACAATTTTTCCTCTTGGTGTTTATGTGCATGATAGAATACACAAATATCGATTTTGTTAATGTAGTATGTGATAAATAAACAGATTATGAAATTATTTTGCTTTCCTATTGCGATTGATATCTGCAAAATATTGATGTCAGGGTGAATGTTTACACCATGATAGAAGGCGGGTATATGTCTTCTGGAGATTTCTAATCAGAAAAAGTAAACAGTCAAGGGTGTATTTTTTGGCCTTTTTTGTTACATAAGGTGTTATTACTAGATATTTCAAGGAAGCGAAAACAATACTTTAAAAAAAGACCTACCTTAAAATGGATATAAACTCGGACTAGATAAACGTACTCACTATAGACGGGTGGATGGACGAGGGACCACGCAGGCACACTCATCAGACAGGACTTCCGGAGATGAACACTAGGTGATTAAATATACGTTTGGAAAAAATAATCTTTAGTTAAGTGGTAAATTGTAAATTGAATTTACAAATCATGTGACCCTCTATATTAAATCGAAACAGCAGATGTTAATAATGTTCAGAAAAATTCGATATTTTCTTTAGATTTTTGAAAGGCATCAGAATACAATATTAGCCTGGGCTCGTTCCAATGAAAGCATTGAAAAACATGACACGAATGGTTCAATATTCTGATATAAAACACGAAATACGTGCGTCTACCTAGCTGCTGTTATTTTTGTTTATGTGTTATAGTTATACCGTCCCATAGGCTTGATTTACAGAGTATAAACATGGCTATGAGACACGCACACCACCTGAAAACAATCACTGCATCTCACATTTAAGTTAATAGCATACAAGATCAAATAACAGATTCATTATGCATTCAATAACTCTGACATGTAGACTTGCCGGTCACCACTGCGTTCTAGCTTGCTGTCATCACATACTTCGCAATACACGCACTTAAAGTATCACTTCCGTTATCATCCTATGTGTAATCATCTGCAAACAAAACTAGTGTTTTATTCATTTTCTCGTTGCTATGGTTTCATGCAGTATTTGTGACTCGCTGTCTTGTCAGAGCACTAAGAATGAACGAAAGAACCCTTGGACCTGTACGTGTACGACTGTCATGCGGTAGCTTGCATAACCAAGTCAGTTCTGGATGACCCGCGATATAGATCTTATGATTCAATGACATGTCAGGATCTATACAACAAGAAATCAATACATACATCTGACAGATGTGTGCTTCTGTCTACGGGATTCAACATCAGACGACACAGTCTCAGACGCGTTGCTTTCATCCTCTAGAAATTCTAGGAATCCATTTTGTAGGTTAATGTCCTTCCTGTGACAGAGCATTCAAGAGTTTGCATTATATATCGCTTTATTACACCAGTGAGATGAGAAATCGACTATTTGTACGTCATTATATCCAAGGCCGCAACATGGGGGGATGGGGGTGCATATGCACCCCTATTTTAAAATGCTAAAACGTATCAGCTTTTGGGGGGTTTCACCCCTGGACACCCTACAGGACCAACCATGCTAAAAAAACCTCTCAGTTTCGGGGGGACATCACCCCAGGACCCCTTTCCAGGACCAGCCATGCTAAATCCTCTCAGCTTCCTGGGGGCATCGATCCCTGGACCCCCTACCAAGACCAGCCCTTGACCCACCGGAGGCTTAAAGCGGCCCCCAGACCCATTGCCTTAGTCTTGGGCACCCCCAGTGGAAATTATGGTTACTGTCCAGGCATTGCATGTGCGCGCGCGCGTGTGTGTGTGTGTGTGTGTTACATTATCGCCGTCTGTTAACGAGTTTAAAAGCTTCGTTAATATCTATGCCATCTTGATTCAAAAACTTTCACAACAACAAAAGCATTGCGGACGTACTTGTCAGACATTGACCCTCAGAGAGAGAGAGAGAGAGAGAGTAATTAACACAGAGACGGTCCAACATTTGGTGTGATCAGGTTCGAATTACATGTATTTTGCATATATTCATTCATTAATATTCAGATGTCAGATATTGTGTCTTTTGGCTCTTCACGCAATCTAAAGCACCGGGCTTCTTCATTAAAGTTCAAGGACTCAATTGTATCGATCGTGAAAGTGTTGAAACTTTTCCTTTTGATTCCCTATATGTATCTTTCCAATTATTGCAACTTGATTGTATAATGTACCTGTTTCAAGAATCGCACACCGAGTTTTCCAAATGTCTCACTTTTCAATGCGCGAGTTTCGAGTAACTGAAGGAACACCGTTTATACCCGAATTATATAGACGCCTTTACATTTTCATAATCCTACAAATTTCCGGTTTTGTGTAGGACCATTCTAAGTGGAAGAAAATTAAAACCACAACAGATTTTTACACCTCAAATATACTAAGTGTTACATGCACCTTAGGTCGCGAAAACCATATTATGTGTACATGTATTTCAATTTTTATAAGAGTTACCCAGCAGGGTTCCGTGCGATAAGGCATTTGTCCACACTGTACAGTCAGCAGAGCTCGCCTATTTTCATCTTCGCTAGCCAAGGGTTTTCGGTCCACTCCGCTCCCATCAAAACCCTTGCCGATATGCCCTTGCAAATTGCCGTCACATGTACTGCCATCTATACAGTCATGCTAAAGAACGATAATTCTGATGAAAAATATTAGCCAATGAAATAACGGCTTATGTACGGGACTTTTTCGCTCCGAAAGACGTTTCGCGCCTAGACCATTTCGCTCCGAAAGACGTTTCGCCCCCAGACGGCTTTCGGCACTCTAGACGGTTCGCCGCTCGGAAAGACGCGTTCGCCCCGAAGATATATCGCTAGCGATGTTTGTCTGATAATTATTTAATAAAACTTTGTCTTTTCATATTCATACTGATTTTTAAAGATTTTATGTTTTTAATGTAAAAGTAGTGAAACAGGATACAAGGATTCACACATACAAGTCATTGCCGAAAATTGCCGAAAAAGAAAACAGAACGCATAATACCCCGGGGTTTTAAAAAGAAACGAAAACTGAAAATTAAGCAAAAAATAACCTAAGTTGTACATTGTATGTGATGCAGTCAGTCACTAAAGTATATCCTGTCATTCGAAGTATATGACGTACTTATTACTTATTAAATATAATTTTATTCTAATTGAAGTAAATGTAGATTAAACATCAGATCTACACAAGAGACACATGTCCGCGACTTCCCGAAATGATAGACACACTCTACTATAATGACTTTTCTTTAGACACACCTGAATAAAAAAATGATGAGTGCAACACAAAAAACATTCACTTAAAGCCACTTCCACTCCGTGCTTGTATAATATCCAGGTTTAAATTCGACTCCACTAAAGGATAGTAAATGTCTAAAGTTTTTCTTTAAAATCTATGGGTTTTGTTTTGTATAGAATGGGTCCAGTCTCCTTTTTTTAAAACGTGAAATAAATATACAAAAGTACACTTCAGAATGAGACTTGGCCCATTCATATTCAAAACTCATATTGTTTTATGGCCATTTTACACCCAAATAGTAATCAAACGCTGCTGCAGAGTATTGGAAAATGCATGGAGTTTCACACCTAAATGTGTAAAATTATAAAAAATTTGTAAAATTAAATAATACCATGGAAAATGCATGGACATTTCGCATCTAAAATCGGCGCGAATTCGTCGTAGGAGCGAAACGTTAGGAGCCGAAACGTCTTCGGAGCGAAACGTCCCGTTACCCGCTAGAGTGAGCGAGCTGTTCTAATCAGATTGATAGAAGTTATAAAAAACTAAAACACATCGGAATCGAAAACTGTTTTAAAAACGATTTTCAACAGCAGGAATTCTAAGCTTTGTTGGATCAACATGATGTGTTTTTGGGACTAAGACGCGGAGTAGGAAAACAGTCTGAGATGGGGTCGTGAATTAGTGACGGTTGTGGCACTGCTTCAGAATATATAATGGAAGAACAGGTTGATAGACTTAACAGTCTTGGTCTTTCTGCTAGCCTATATATATCAACAGTCTTAGAATCACGTTAATGAAGTCATTGCAGAAAAAAATACCAGTGAGTTATACATGTATTTACGTATAATTACGGAAGCCCATGCCATGAAATTCAGATTTATCCTCGACTGCTCGAATTCTTAAAACTTCTATTACTTGTTCTCTGTACTTAAAATTGTGTCAACATAAATTTGTTTGGAAGTACAGACGAACCAAATCTCGCACAGCGGTTCCATTAGTTTCCTTAATTGTAAACAAGACTGGGAAATGGGATTTCATTGGTCCGTCGCTTACCGCAACTCGCCAATCAAAAGTGACCGGCGTTTTGCAGTGCATATCGGCCAAGGGTTTATGGGGAGCGGAGTGACCGAAAACCCTTGGCTAGCGAAGATGGCCTATTTTTTGGGACACTGTTCTGTGCTGGAGAAGATTCTAGTACTAGTACATGTAACCACACCTCCCAGGCGATTGGAAAGGTACTCAACATTAGATGGACAGGGTACTTTGATTTCCATTAGAATTTGACAATAGTTTTTTCTTATTGCAATTCACGATGATTGCAATTAACCTATTGACACATTATGAAATATTGATTGATTGATTATTTATTGTTTTACGCCCCACTCGCGAATATTTCACGAATATGTAGACGTCACCATTGCCGATGAAGGGCAACACAAATTAGGCCTATGCTCGGCCACTTAAGTTATGACCTTTGAGCAGATTTTCATGGTCGTTATATAACGATCTAGCTTGCCAGTATGGCCTGCCTTGGTTTAAAATGCTCGACAGGGTTGCCTACTCCTAGGCAACTGATCCCACCGCGATCCGTGTTCGTCCAAATCCTGTTTTGTATTCTGTTTGGGACTTGCGATATTGATCAATGTTTATTATTTTTGTCCTTGCATGCAACAGACAATTCATGCAATGGTACAAGGGAAAAGTTCTAAGATTAAAAATTTAAAAACAACCAATTAGAATTCTTCCAGGTTCTCCCATAACGTGTTAGTAATAAAAAAACCTGTGCGAAGTGAAATGGAAAATGTATAGAAAATGAAATAATATATATAATATGAATGAAGAAAAGAGTATTCCGAGATTAGAATTCGTTTTGTCACCTGCCCTGTATATTACCTTAGTGATACAGCGTAGTTACAGAAACAATGTTTATCGCATCTCATTAAAATCTTGGAGCATGTAAAGTTCTTCTCTGATGGGAGCGCAGTCATTGGACAACTATACTATATTTAGACATTAAAGAAAATATGAAGTCACTGCCTTGTCACTTTGATCATTTACGTCGTATCCCCTTGAGGCTGTTTTGCAATAGTCTGAAGATAAGACAAAGACACAACATAGAACACCCCGCGCAAGCACGCTAAAATCACAATAAGACCATGCCGATCATAATCATATCAGCAAATGTACAATATGCATTTGTATATGCTGTAATACCAATCTTCCTTGGT